>LPNX010668176.1:628450-702526 GCA_001517045.1 Pseudotsuga menziesii | reverse complement strand
ATATATATATATATATATTTGTAATATTTGTATTGTATTGTGATAGTGAAGTTACCCAAAAAAAAATGTAATATTTTGAATATGATTGAATATAATATTATTATATTTTGATTATAGTTTCGGTTATATATAAGAATTAATTATTTAAATTGTTAAACAATAAATTTTGCTTTTATTTTAAAAAATTAAAATTTAATATTAGCATTATGTAAATCTTAAAAAATAAAAAAAATTATAATATATATTTGATTATTTAATCAATTTGTATTTTACATTAATGTCTAATATAACTTAATTTTGCTACTATATGCAAAATTCTAAACCAAAATAACAAATTAAAAACAGTATTATAAATTTCAACCTACTTACACAACATAAGCCATTTGAAAGAAACCTACCTCCATGTGAGGATGTTGCCAAGCTACCTAAATACCTCCAACAGTTCATCACCATTGTCAGCATCCCCATCATCATCTTCGTTATCTTCATCACCATCCCCATCGTTGTCATCTTCATAATTGTCATCATCCCCATTGTTGTCGTCTTCATAATTGCCATTGTTGTCGTCTTCATCTTCATTGTCCTCATCGTCGTCGTCATCATCATCATCATCATCATTGTCATCATTATCGTCATCATCATCTTCATCATCATCATCATCATCATCCTCATCATCATCCTCATTTTCATTATCGTCATCATCATCATCATCATTGTCATCATCCTCATCATAGTCTTCGTTATCATCATCATTATCCTCATTGTTGTTGTCTTCATAATTTTCATCAATATCCTCATTGTCATCATGTTCCTCATCCTCAATGTCGTTATAATCATCATCATTGTCGTCATCGTCATCGTCATCCTCGTCCTCATAGTCATTATCATCATCATCATCATCCTCATTGTCATTATCATCATCGTCGTCATCCTCATTGTCGTCATCATCATCGTCATAATCATCCTCATCGTCATCATCCTCCTCCTCCTCATCACCATCTTCATCATCATTATCATCATCCTTGTCATCATTATTTTTACTTATGTATTTTCATTTTGTAAAGTTTAAAAAAAATTATAAAAAATTATTCAATGTAAGTTTCGTATCATATTGTGATAGTAAAGTTACTAGAAAACAAAAATTGTATCATATTGTAATAGTGAAATTTAAAAAAAAAAATTGCAATATTTGTATTGTATTGTGATAGTGAAGTTACCAAAAAAAAAAAATATTTGGTATATGATTGAATATAGTATTATTATAGTTTGATTATAGTTTCAATTATATATTAAGAATTAATTATTTAAATTGTTAAGTATTTAGCATTTCCGATGTTCACATTTAGCATTAGCATTATATCTTAGTTTATATATTAATCATTCATATCAGTTTATATATTAATCATTTATCATTATAGTTTGATTGAATATACCTACATTTAGCATTTAACGGTTCACATTTCATGGTTGCAGCTCACTGGTTGGAGCTCACAGTTCAAATTTCATGGTTGTTGTTGGAGCTCATTGGTTGAATTTCACAATTCACAATTCACGGCTGGAGCTCACAGGGTTGGAGCTCACGGTTCACATTTCATGGTTGGAGCTCACGGTTCACATTTCACGGTTGGAGCTCACGGTTCACATTTTACAGTTGGAGTTGATGGTTCACATTTCACGGTTGGAGCTCATAGTTCACTTTTCATGGTTGCAGCTCACTAGTTGGAGCTCACAGTTCACATTTCATGGTTGCAACTCACTGGTTGGAGCTCATGGTTCACATTTCACGGTTGGAGCTCACGGTTCACATACAGTTTTCTTTGCATGTCACTAGTTGGATTTCATGGTTGGAGCTCACAGCTTAAATCTCACAGTTCACATTTCATGGTTGGAACTCAAGGGTTGGAGCTCAAGGGTTGAAGCTCACTATTCACAGTTCATGGTTCTCATGGATAAATAGGTAAGCATCGGGATCCCTGCATAGACAATAAATATTGGATCAATCTGTAATGCACATTATGTCAATATATAAAACCTAGGGTTTTGAATTTATGGTGAAAGCTCTAGTTTGTTTGAATTTCGGTGAAAGTCCTAGTTTTTTTTAATCTACAGTGAAAGCCCTAATTTTTGGAGCTCAATGTTCACGGTTTTGTCAGAAAATGGTTTTATACCCCATATTAAACATCCATTTACTTTTAAATTTTACATAAAAATTAATAAACCAAAGAAAAAATTGAAAATTATGAAAAAATTTACCCTTCCTTACATCCTTGGGCACCTTTATACATCTCGCTAGCCTCCCAAACTTTCTCCATCTTCACCTGTTGGTATGCTCCCTTGGGATGTTACACCCCTCGATCACCCCTTTCCTGACTTCTTTTTCCCTTCTCTCAAACCTCGACCATCTCGTGGCAGCCCTTTTCGATTCCTCTGCATGTCTCCTCCCAACCCTCAAATATGCTAATAGCCTTTAGGCTGCCTCCACTTCACTTTCCTAGCCTTCATCTACCCTCGGTATTCAACTTAGGGTTGTGGCTTTGTTTCTTTCCCCTTCTACCAAGTATTGAGGCTCCCGTTATAGTGGCATTCTCCCCTTTCACCCTTAAGGGCTGCCCTTACAGTGGCAACCCTCCCTTTTTGCAGCTTGTTGTATTTACATCTTTTGCATCTGAGATATTATGAATATATACACTAATGTTTGAGTTCTAAAAAAAAATCAGCTGCTAATAACTACATGAAACTTCATTTCATACCTAAAACTTTGGCATACTAACTATTCCATCATATATATTGTTGCAAATACGTCATTTCATACTTTATTATACACAGAGATTGGAAGTAATATATGTATGTATGGTGAGTGGTTACTGTTGTAATAAATGGTAGCGCTCTAATGATTCGCCATTAAACTTGTATTATCACTTACCATTTGCTCATTTTGGTATATCTTAAGATGACATGTTGATATGTTGTTGTTAGTACTACTACATAAGCATTGTCCATATGTTTGATGATAATGGACACGTGTAAATTGCCTAATATTTGTTTATCTCAACTACTGTTGTTATAAATATTGATTTGTGACTAATGCTATATTGCTTCTAGCAATTTATTCAATGGATGGGTATACATATTGTTGCTAAGGTTGTAAGGAATATTTGTATTGATGACTGATATATTTATCCATACTTCTATGCATGTACCCTTATAGTTGTTTGGTATTTCTTAGATACACAATTGGCTTATCCTCAGATGAACTTGCGCAATTCATATTCATATCCATAGAACATATACTCCACTCTTGGTTGACTCCATTAGGCACTGGTCACTAAGTTCACATGTTTGCATGATATATTTGTGTCTAAGTGTCTTTTATAGAGTTACATAAGGCTCTCCCTTAGTAGGCTTAGACTTAATAGGTATGATGACTTAACCTTATACTTTTATTGTTTTATTCTCAGTTGGGTCGTGACCTTTCTCCCAGCTGGCCATGAACTTGTTGTGTGCCAGATCTGAGTTTGGGGGTTGTTTTGCAAGGCAGTGTCTAGAAACATGTGAGAGCATACACTGAGAGAGAAAATATTAAAGTCCTTGGTATTGTTCGTCGTATGGGTAAAAGGGGTTGTTTCCCCACCTTTATGGTACACCTTGGTCTTATGGGCATGGGGGTTTCCTTACAACCTTGTTGCGACCAAGTTAGTTGACTTATGGTCCTTTGGGTCCTAACACCCATGTTGTATATGGTATCATGACCACCTTTGGTATGATGACTTAAATTTATTGTTTTTATTTATATGACCACTTGATCATTTGTACCCAATACTAAGTCAACCTATTTTTTATTCTATGGTAACAATCATAAAAGCTAGAGTTGAACAAGGACTCTCCTAGAAGTCTAAAAACAAGTATATCCTTCATTGTCGATCCATCCAAGAAGATACATCTCAGCCATGATATTTTTCTTATGTTTGATGTTGAGTATGTTGCTAGGATTTCCCTGCTCCACTCCTGGGTTACCAAATCCAAGTTTAAGAATTATTGTGTGCTCCTTTCTCTATTGAGCCATGAGCTTTGTTGGGTCATGGCCTTATGAGGTTGATCCGCGGACTGTGTAGTGTCTCTCCTGTTGGGTCGTGACCTTAAGAGGCTGATCCGCGGACTGTGTGGTGTCTCTCCTGCTGAGCCATGACATTATGCACCTGATCTATGGACTGTGTGGGACTATGTGTCCTTCCAAGACTTGGTTGTAACTGTTCTAAGCCTNTATATTAAATATCAATATTAATTATTAATAGTAATATATATTGATATTAATAATTAATAATTAATAAATAGTTATTAGTAAACTATTCTAGAATGACGCATCCTTTCATGGATGGTATCCAAAGTGCCTTTACAATTAAATATATATATGGCACTCACTTTGCAATATTTCATCATCCATTAATTATTATACATTTATATATCCGTTTATTTGAAGATGGAACATCTTCCTCCCTAGACCTGTATACAGGCTAGCTTAACCCGGATATGGGTTGGCATTTTACACTGAATACGGTTGTATTAAGAGTCCAACAGAATACAGTTTCTCCACTCTCCTAGCTGGGCAATGGACTGTGATGGTCTCCCTTAGCCTTAATATGAAATATGGTAACCTCTTCTAGCCTAAGTTGCACTGAAGCAAATATGGAAACGGATACGAATACGAGGAGGGAAACATACACGACAAATTTTTAAAAAATTTGGATACGATACAGAGGGGAAATGACACACACACACACATATATGAAATTTTTTGAAAACCATGAGACATCAAACTTTCAATTCATAATTTACCACTCACCATTTATATTTAGAATTAAAATGCCTATGGTTGTAAAACAACAAACAAGAATCATAATCTGTCAATGCAACACTTTGTTGACTATTTAATAATTTGTGAACAATAACAAAAAAATTCAAAATTAAAGCATGATCACTGGCTAGTGTTAAGTATGATGGTTAGGAGAAATAGATATGCTTTAACTCTTAAATTTTATGGACAAATGGCAGGTTGGCAACATATATTGACTCCATAAATTTACAGTGAAAGATACATTTTTACAACAGATTTTCCAATATGGCTTAGGGACATTTCCTATAGAAGTATATATTTCAAGATGATGATATTTCAAATTTACATGAAGCACTCTGTAATGCCCTTTTAGACCTGTCATGTTTTCAATTTTCATGTCTAAGTATTCCTTTAACCAAATCTAGACTTATTCACAATTTCACATAGTATTTCACATAGAATATGGTAGAAAAATGATGATACATTGATATATTCAAAAATTGATTATTATATTTTCTAGAACTGAGGATTTTAGAATTTCATGCCAGGTTTTTGGATTGAAATTAAAAGCAACAATATGTTTTATTCAAATTTGTATTTATTAAAACTCAGTTAAAAAAATAAAACTTCACTTAGCACTACAGTTTTGGCGGGGAAAACATGGCTTAACCAAAGTTCAAAGTTGTTACAAAGTTGAAGCCTGAGAGCGGTGATAAAATGGATTATCATTCAACCCAATATTAACGTTGTAGATGTGCCTTGATCACACTTGCTCACATGTCAATATTCAGACTTCAACGTTTTAGGTTCAAACTCAGAAGTTAAGTCACGAGCAGTCAATTTTATGTGGTTTTGACTTGCAGAAGAGGATTACGGATCAATTTATTTTTGTATGGGGATGACTGCTGACCTACTAAAACTTTCATATTGAAATTAAATCAACTGCCAAGCAAGAAGAAAGGTCATGTCTGAAATTAAAAATAGCTTCATGTCATCACTCATTGCTCAAGCACTAAACCAACAAGTCGCTCAACCTGTTTTTCTAGAAAGTCTATTGGGTCGTTGGATGCATATCATTTTCAGGTTTTTGTGTCTTTATGAGAGAGGGAACCACTTGGTTTACTAGATTGGACTGTTGTCCTGCTAAAACATTTACGGTAACTTAACTTATTGGTTGTGACTGTTATAATCCCCTAGGGATGGGTTGTGACTGTTATAACCCCTAGAGCTGGGTTGTGACTATTATAAGCCCCTGAGACTGGGTTATGATTGTTTTGTGACTTCTTATATTAGGTCATAATCATTATTGGCTTCCCATACTTGTACCATGACCTTTCTGCTTGTAAGTGACCTTGGGGCTGTTCAGACCTGATCTATGACTCTTGAATGCGTCTTGTGATGGGTTGTGACCTTGTGTGTGCTCATTGAACTTGAGATGTGGCCTCTATGAGGTGTTTGGATAGAGCTATGATCTCTATGGGCTTCCTGATGCTTGTACAAAGCTATGATTATTGTGGGCTATTAGGACTTAGACTTGACCTTGTTGGGTTACTAAGATCTGTGTTGTAACTTGTATATTTTGAACCAGCATCTTTTGATACTAATATTTGTTTATTTATTTATTTTATTTTAGTATTGCTATCTCTACTTATTGCATTTCAAGGACCAACATTAGCACAAGGACCATTGAGTAGTGCTAAAGTTGAAAGAGATGAAAATTATGTTTAATTTGTCTTAATTTTTTGCGTCTAGCACTATGTTGGAAATTTACTTTGTTTTTACTATTGTATTATTATGCATCTTGGAAATTTTTCTATTGTTGTACCTTTACTTCATTTAAGTAATTGACGGAATTGGTTAAACTTCATTGTAATTTTGTTATTGTTTGGTTCTGTACATTGGAATTGATAACTCATCTCAAGGACCAACTTTAACGCAGTCATCGGTGGAATGTTAAATTTGAAATAGATGAAAAATATGTTTATTTTGACAGTACTTTTATGGATCTAGATTTGTTATTTACTTTTGATTATATAGTGATGATAAAAATATATGTGACTGCATACCTTTAGAGACAAAAAATATTAAAGTAATTGGTCTTGTTGGTCCTCTGGTTTGAAGGGGTTGTTTCTCCACCTTTACGATACACCTTGGTCTTATGGGTATGGGGGTTTCCTTACCATCTTGTTGTGACCCCTTTAGTTTTACTTATGGTCCTTCATCTTCTACTTGGTCCTAGCACCCTGATTGTGTGTAGTACCTTGACCACCTTTGGTATAATGACTTAACGTTATTACTTTTATTGTTTTATTGTTATGTGACCATATGACCTTTGGTACCCTACTCTAAGTGTACTCAAATTTATCTTGTGTTTTATTATGGTAACCACCCTAAAACCTAGGGTTTCCTAAGTTATCCTTATAGAAGACTTTCCAAGTTTATATATTATGTTCATAACTTCACTCTTGGAATATATTGGCATGAAAGAAGTATAGATTTCATCTTTGTTGGACACCTAGGGTTATTGTTGTTGTAAAGTTGAGTACACTTAAGGTAGGGTACAAAAATTCATATGGTACCTCTTATAGGGCTGCTAGACTTGTGTTGTGATATGTTAACCGTTATCTCCAACCAATGAGTTGCAACCATGAAATGTGAACCTAAACCATCAACTCTCTCTCTCTCTCTCTCTCTCTCTCTCTCTCTCTCTCTTAAGGTATGTATTATGAAATCTTGTCCTTACAGTGACAAGAGATGACTCAAAATGTCCAAGTATAAGGAAGATCCAAAATAGATCTGTCTAGCATTACTATTGTTCTTTAATTATTGCTCATTAGCAAAACTCGACGGAATTTGGTTACAGTTTATATTTTGTACATTGGAATTGACAACTCATCTCAAGGACCAACTTGAACGCAGTGACCAGTGGAGTGTTAAAGTTGAAAGAGATGAAAACTATGTTTGAGTTTATTACAATGGTACTTTTTTGGATCTAGATTTGTCATTTACTTCTTCTTATACAATGATAAAAATATATGTGAAAATATACCTTGACAGAGAGAAAATATTAAATTCATTGGTCTTGTTGGTCCTATGTGTAAAAGGGTTTGTTTCTCCACCTTTAAGGTACACCTTGGTCTTGTGGGTATGGGGGTTTCCTTACAATATTGTTGTGACCCCTTTGGTTGAATTATGGTCCTTCATCTTCTACTTGGTCCTAGTGCCCTTATTGTGTGTGGTACCTTGACCACCTTTGGTATGATGACTTAACCTTATTACTTTATTGTTTTATTATTATGAGACCATATGACCTTTGGTACCCTAATCGAAGTGTAATCAACTTTATTTTATGTTTTATTATGGTAGCCACCCTAAAACCTAGGGTTGCCTAAGTGACCCTTCTAGAAGACTTACCAAGTTTATATATTATGTTCAAAACTTCACTCTTGGAGTATCTTGGAATGAAAGAAGTATATATTTGATCTTTGTTGGACGCATAGGGTTATTTTTGTTGTGAAGTTGAGCACACTTAAAGTAGGGTACCAAAGATCATATTGTACCTCTTCTAGGGTTGCTAGACTTTTGTTGTGAAATGTGAACCGTGATCTCCAACCGTGAAATGTGAACCTAAACCATCAACTCTCTCTCTCTCTCTCTCTCTCTCTCTCTCTCAAGGTATGTATTCTGGCAGGTTTTCCTTACAGTGACAAGAGCTGACTCAAAATGTCTGAGTATAAGGCAAATCCAAACCAAATCTATCTAGCATTACTATTGTTCTTTCATTATTGTTCATTAGTTAAACTTGACGCAATTTTTTTGATGTTTATGTTCTGTACATTGGAATTGATAACTCATCTCAAGGACCAAATTTAACGCAGTGACCAATGGAGTGTTAAAGTTGAATGAGATGAAAATTATGTTTGAATTTATTACAACGGTACTTTTCTAGATCTAGCTTTGTTTTTTACTTATGCTTATACAATGATGATAAAAATGTATGTGACTATATAAATTGAGAGAGAGAATGTAAAGGATCAAACTGATTAGAAGAGGTTTAAAATGCGCCTATCAAGCTAATGCCAATAGTTAGAAGGACCATCGACATAATGAATTTATCTAAGTTGAAAGTGTGGATGGGTAAATTGAAGACCATATCACTTTATCAACCAATTAACACCAATCACTTGGAAGGGGACACATACAAAATAAGTCTTAAGGCCTGCAATGGAATACAAGGAAGAAAAAGGGTTTGAGGGTTTCATGCAAGAATCACTAGGATTGATGTGGAATGTAAATGCGATGCTACTTATGGCATCTACCCTATATTATGTAACATAGAGCATAGAAAGAGTATTAAGTTAATGTCGTCTAGGTAAATTGGATCCATAAAAAAAATTAAGCTAATAAGGGGCTTAAAGCACACAAAAATAGGTTAAATCATGACATGATTCTAACCCACAAATGTAAGGATAAACAATAAACTCTATAACTCTCTCTCTCTATCAAGGTATGTATTTTGACAGCTTGTCCTTACAGTGACAAGAGCTTACTCAAAATGCATGAGTATAAGGTAGATCCAAACCATATCTAACTAGAATTACTATTATTCTTTAATTATTGTTCATTAGTTAAACTTCATTGTAATTTTGTAATTATTTATGTTTGTACATTGGAATTGATAATTCATCTCAAGGACCAAATTTAACGTAGTGACGAGTGGAGTGTTAAAGTTGAAGTAGATGAAATTTATGTTTGAATTTATTACAATAGTACTTTTTTGGATCTAGATTTGTTTTTTACTTCTCCTTACGCATTAAAGTATAAAATTTTAAATTTTCTTATATCAAATTAGAGGCCATGGATACCATCTAAAGGCCATATCTAGTAGTTGGATTCTTCATTGGTGGTTGTAGAGTCATTCTTTAGGTACTAGGTTCCACATTTTTCATCTAAACATCCCCCATTAGGTTACCTAATACCCATAACTAGTGGTGAAAGATGCCTGGTGACACCCACATTCCAACTTGGAGGTCAACGATACCTTCAAGAACTCATGTATGGTGGTATGGGGTGTTCTTAATTTAATTATATGCCTAAAATATTACTATACAGAATAATACTTGATTTTATTTTCCATACAATCCTCATGGTCATAATGTTATCCCCATCCACAGGATAAGGAAACACTGAAAGGTTCTAATTTTTTTGACATGGAAATTCCTTTTTTCTAAATTTTTCAATGTCCTAGCATAATGAAAAATATCTAAAAATCCATCGAAAACAGTAACCATAAACCTCACAATTGGTTCAAGACACACTTCATGAGAAATAAAAGGGTTATATGTAATATTGAATGATGTTTCCCATGGTGCAAGCAGAACCAAACAGATATTTGTCAAATCTTTCTTCCACGAGCGAGGAAAGTTTAGGAAGACTAGAGGAAAGTGAGACATCCAAAAGATCTACAATAGTTATATCAACTAGATGTCAAAAGATTGGAAGAAAATTTCAAAAACACATGCAATTTTTTCTCATTGAAGGAGAGTCATGTTCTTATGATGATGAGACCATAGGAGACATCGAGGTGCCCTTGAGGTACAAACATATAGTGAAACAATGGGTACCCTAGGATCTTCCTCAACTAAACATAGTTTTTTGTGTGAATGAGAGGATATATCAAATTGCACCATCGCCATTACATGGTTTGGGGTTTTTTTGCATGGATTGCATAATGGTTGGTTAAGGCAGATGCACATAATTGATGGAGTATGTTGGACCCTGTTACAACTATGGATATTGGATGCGAATGGTCCAATATACAAGAAGTATGCATAGATACAAATTGTTTGCAAATTATTGACAATTGAAAGACAAGGATGAAAATAAATAAGCGATGTTGTACATTGATGAAAGGCCAAAAGCTACAGGGAATATTGTGGGGTTTATAAAAAGTACACAACTAGGGTCTACACTTAAGAAACCCAATCACATATTTGAGGGACATGAAGGAAACTATGTTTTGTATGTGCCATTAAATCAATAGATGCAAGGGAAGAGTTGCTTATTAATTACAATTTGAATTGAATAGATACAAACACGATCACTATGGGAGTGATACATCCAACAATTTACCCAACCTTTAATTAATGAATATAATATCTTGTGTATTTTTTGGTAGTCTAATGTTTTAATTTCGTTAAGATTTTCTATATTTAAGACACGGGGTATAGATCGGGGCATCTCCCTACCAGTTGATCAGAGGAGTACACCATAATCAAGGCATCGGATATACATCATTTTAATTATACAAATATAATATGAACAAAACGTTTATTTGATATATTTTTTCATGAGTATAATCGTTTCATTTAGACAATGTTATCTATATTTTTGTTGCAGGGTGTTGATCGAGGAAGCTCCATACCAGTAGATAAGACACTACCTACCTCACGGGGACTTCACTTAGTGAACCTCTCACATAGCACGTGCGATCGTGGGATATTAAAGAATACCCTTAATTTCGAGATATATTGACCCAAACTCTTTTTTGTTGAAACCCCCTCCCAATACTTAAAACCTCCTCCCCACCCCTTTTTATACCTCAATCCTTATAAACCACCCTACCCACCCCCGCCTTAAACCCCTCATACCCCCAATACCTACAATACATTGGTTCATTTTTTGATAATTTTAAAACCCACAATATGAACTAACGTTATAGGATATTGGCCAACAAGTGAAGCCCCCGTGACCTACCTCGAGGCAACATGTATACCTCATTGTTATTTTACTACTATAACATGCCCAATATGTTCTTTTATTATTTATTTTCATCAATATATTGGTTTCATTTATGTAATGAATTATGTATTTTTCATCGTAGGTGAGTGATCGGGGCATCTTCGTGACAGTTCATCAGAGGAGTAGACAATACTCGATGCAGCAGGTAATACTCATTGTAATTTATTCCTATAATATGCGCAATATGTTTTATTATTATTTCTTTTCATGAGTATATTGGGTTCATTTCGATATTGAATTATGTATTTTTCATCACATGCAAGTGATTAGGTTTTTCTCAAGAATACATTGGTTTCATTTCAATGATCTTTTATCCACTTAATTGTTGTAGGGAAGTGATCGAGGCAAGTCCCCAAATGTTGATAAAATGAGTACACACTCCTCGAGTCAGCAGGTATGCCTATTTATAATTGTACAAATATAATATGACCAATATGTTTTTTTGTTAGGTCTTTCTCTTGTGTATATTGGTTTCATTATGATAATGTTTTATACATTTTTGTTGCAAGGTAATGATCGGGGCAAGACCCAGGCTATGGATCAGAGGATGCCATCCTCAAGGCAATAGGTTTACGTAATTGTAATTTTTGAAATCGAACATGAACAATATGTTATTTTATTATGATGTTTTCCTCAGTATATTGCTATCATTTTAGTAATGTTTTATGATTTTTTGTTGCAGGCTATTGATTCAACATTTGATCTAGCATAAGATAAATCAATAGATATTGATGTGGATGAGATCATGCATGATGCTAGCATTGGATCTTCTCTAGACCCAATTAAAATGATAGAGAAGACATTAAAAATATTAATGTGTATCCTTCGTCTGTTATTCTTTCAAACGCAGACAAACGAGATTAAAGCAAAGGTTGACGTTTTAGTGAAGAGATCTAAGGACTTGGTATATCATACACTAGAGTATTATTCTTGCATGTTCCTAAAATCAGCTGTGTGGCCTTTGAAAGTTCATTTATTCTAGAAATACCTTCCTTACTGGAACATGAGTTGAAATAGACATATTTCAACATGAAAGAATAAAATGCTTCATATTCAATATCCGCAAGGTATCATGTCATTTAAGAGTGAAATCATAAAGGTGTAGGTAGATGAATTTGGAGTCAACTATAAAACAAAAAAATTGGATAATTTCGAAGGCCTATTTTCCTTAAACGAGTTGATTGCAATAAAACTTGTTGCATTACATTTGCAGGTCGTAGTTCACACTGGTTTTGAAAGAACTCGGCACAAGCACGAGAATTCTATTTGGCACAAACATG
The DNA here is from genome assembly GCA_001517045.1 of Pseudotsuga menziesii. Lineage (NCBI taxonomy): Eukaryota > Viridiplantae > Streptophyta > Pinopsida > Pinales > Pinaceae > Pseudotsuga > Pseudotsuga menziesii. Next base: position 689,614 of record LPNX010668176.1, on the reverse strand, counting down.
CAGTAAATGAGAAGCATGCCACTATAAAAGAAAATTTAGATAAATAATTACTTGTTTCAAGTTCCAAAATCCTTGATATACTCTGATCACTACATCAAAGGTGATTATCAGTATTTTTGTTCTCCTTGGATGACACCCCGGTAGAAAAATACACGAGGCAAGTGTTAATATACTTTGTTTTGTCATTATAAAAGATCTAGACTAGAAAAGCGAATATACATTTTTTATGCTTCTACAACCTTTCTTCCTTCACAATGTCCTTCTATGCAGCATTTAGCTCAAATCCTTTCCTTCGTTGCTTCCTTATATGCAGTTTTTACTATCACAAGGGTTAAAAACAAAATACCGACAGTTCGGAGCTCAGGATGAAGTGTAAGAACTTTGGGGTTTTTCTCTCCTCGCTAGATCCATTGTTTGATAATGAGTTTTTGTTATTGCAGAAGTTGTTCCGAAGAAAATACTAAAGACCATAAATGTACTGGGCCTTACACGAGAGAATGTTGTAAGCCATTTGCAGGTATGGCGGTCAAAATTTACAACTAATTAATTTTACAAAGACATTATGTCATAGAACTAACTTGATTTTTACAAAAATAACGACTCCACTTGAACCATTTGAATGGGATTATTCCGGAGCCATTCCCAGTCGCTTCGTTCCAGGCTAACGGGCAGGGAAAATTTAGTGGCACAATGAAAATCCGACAGGGTAGTAAATCTAGTTCTTTATCACCATCGTCATCATCGGGCTCATCTTCTAGTCTGAAAGATCCTCCTTTGCGCCTAGAATTAGCTAGAAGAGACCTCGATGAGGCCACTCTGGAGTCGCTTTAACAATTCTGATCTCATGAGCAGGAGGAGAAACCGATCATCATGGCTAAAAGGGGTCAAGTACTACCACAACTCATTATTTCCTTTGCGTTATATCCTACCCAGGCTTCAAATTTGAAGCCTTCAGAGCCCTTCAAAGGCCATTTTAAACGTCATAGAAGGCCACAAGGAATTTTACCATGCAAAAAAGTTTTAGTTTCATTTCCAACACTTCAACAATGAAATTGAGTAAGCCTCGGTAAATTTGCAACATAAGGGTAGCTACAAAATTTGCCTATCCAGGGATTCAGTGGACTATGGGAGACTGGAGACTGAGATCATGGATGAGGATCTCAATCCCAATCGACACGGACCACGGTGGGCCACTAGGCGGCCTAGTGCCAAGCTCAAGTCAATGAGTCAGGATTGTGACTCACGATTCAATGTTCACTTTCAAAGCATTTAATGGCATTAGCATGCATTACTGATTCACCAACTTCATTAAATCTTGGTATGAGATGATGCCACCTGCCAACTCAATTTTCCATCTGTCATCTTGTTGTTCACTGAGTCACGTGATCTCACAACTTACAAGTCACTTGAGTATTTGAGTATATGATGTGAAATTAAACACTCATATGAGTCATATCTATGGATGGTGAATTGATTTGATAACCCTCCACTGTCAAGGCTCCGTAAGGAAAAACTAATGGTGTTTTTTTTTTGGGTTACAACTGACAAGTTGCAATTTACAATGCATTGAGCAATCTTTGCTAGATTTGAACCTAACCTGGTCCAATGCAGGGTCTGTAAGCTTCTAGACCAGGGTTTGACCCAGTGCTAGACAATTCTATTATGACCACCACAAGACTGGGATGACGGATCTTTGGTAGTAGGCTAGCAGCACGCCACCCTTTGTTTATGCTCATGAATCATATCCTATACTAGTTAGTCCAGGATTCTAGGATTTATTCCAATTTCCATTCATTTACTGGGGTCAGAATCATTTGAATCAGCACTCCCAGTCTCACATGATCCACCTAGGCCGCTTAGTCTACCTGTCTCATCAGAGGAAGGGGGTTAGGCAGTAGAGACAAAGGCAACTGGAATGGAGGGCCAGCTAGACAGAATGGTTGTACAATATGCATATAGTCATCTCTAGAAGAAATGAAAGAATTTGTCATATACCTGACTGAATATTATCATTACTTAATTTGTCGGGATGCTTCCATGGTAACTCTTGTGCCTGAGTTGTTTATGAGGGTTTCCTATGTCTACAATGGTTATGATTTAGAGAGGCTCGTTCCCATCATTATAGCACCAGTGGGTTTCTCCTGCAAATATCGCTATTACATCTCCCCTCCTCACTCACTTCACCTTTTGAATCGAGTCTTCTTCTTCTTCTTCTTCCTCCTCATGTGGGCTCTCTGATCTACGCCCTGAGCACCCTCATAACGAAGAATGATCTATGAAAGTCTCTAGAAACCTCGGTTAAACAAAGCCCAGTTTTCCCTCACCTGCACAGATATATCTATGTTATGTAGAAGAAATTATAAAATGATTTTTTTTGTAATCATGTGAAATACACAAACATGCATTTGCCTACCTCGAGCAAGGTAAACCAACTCAGGAACACCGGGATATTGTGGCATTGAGATGGCATTGCTTCCAATCGTCTTTCTATAGAAGGAAACTATTGCACACTCTAATTCCTCGTTGTCTTCTGCGGTGGGTAACTCGAAGGTTTTACCTTTTTCACAGGTAGGAGCAAGAGAAGCAAAGGTAGAACATTGGGTAGGTTGGATTGAACTTCCCCGAACTTAAAGAGATTGGTGAATTCTATGAATAAAAACATTATTTTGGGTTTACAAGTATAGGATAGTCAGAGTTCAGGACTCAGAATCTCAACTCTCCAATTCTATGCTTCAGTGTCTCCCTAATTTCTATTTCCTCCAGAAGATTATGCATAGCTAAGTTGTCGACTTGGTTGTCATGAATTTGCAGGTATGTATAGCATTTTACACTTGTGTAACATTTTATATGTGGATAAAAGTTAAATGTGTTTCTTGTTGGAGTTCCTTCTAGTTCTATAAATATAAGGGTTTAAAACTTCTCCATCCAAAATGTTGTTTGAAATTTGTAATGTATTATGCGATTGTGTTTCCGCCAGACTAAGTATCAAATACTTAATCGATGTAACCTTAAAAAACCCAGTATTTAAATGAAATCAGAACCAAAATAATGTATATTTTTCATAGTCTAGGACCACAACTTTTTTTGGGCGGAGGAGAAAGAAGAAAGAGCCTTGTATTTGAGTTCCAAATCGGTCAATGTTATTTATCTGCCGTGAATTGTAAACATTAGGTTGAAAGAAAGAACAATATTTGAATATAAGTGTTTGAATTGTTCCAATTTAATTGATGAAATCCAATAGTTGAAAGGATAAAATATTTAACAACCGACACTGTAAATGTTGTGGACTTTGACCCCTTTGTTTTCTTGTCATCCTTCTAATAATGGAAACAAGAAGTACAAATTGTCTACCAATATATCTAAACAAGGGAATCCCTCTACGAATGTTCATGAATGAGGAACTAGGAGTGTAATGATCTAGTGAAGGACATGATTTCAACATCCTCGTTGTCACAAACCTCCCAAACGTGTGTTTATGATTTGTCTTCCTTATTGACTTTGGTAGAAACTAGACAACCAACTTGTTGTGATATTTGTTGGAGAATTTAAAGTTCTTCCTTATAGGTGGACTAATAAATACTTAACCTTTTCGATAGGGCTGATAAACTCAATATAGGTTGGAGGGACTATCCATAATCTACCTAAAATTGGGGATTTTGTTTGATCACTTCGAATTGGGGTCTAAACTCGATATACATTGGAGGGACTATCCATAATCCACCTAAAATTGGGGCCTTTGTTTGATCACTTTAATTTGAGCATGTGGGGAGGACATGATTCAATTCTAAAAATAACTGTTGAATTTAGGGTTAATAAAAAAGTTTCTCTGTGAAAGCATTAGGTATTACATTCTCAGGATTTTCTTTTAGGTAGGCCCAATCACACTTGACCAATAGAGCCACCATCAAGCTGAATCAATCCTCCATTCAAAGGTCCTTCCAAATTCCAATGCCTTATTTTATCAATGACCTAACAACCGAGTATTTCATCGGCTCGACATAATTGTCCCTTATCTAAGTTCAATAAACTATATGCTCGAGGGACCCAAAGAGTATATGGTTTACCTCACTAATTCCATGTAAATGTTGAATCACTCGGGGTTTCTTCTTATTGTCATTTTTTTCCTATACAATGTTTTTGATAAACAATAAAATTTTATTGTACACTTACAATTTCAAATGAAAAGAATGATTTATTTTACATGTCAACGTTGAAGGGTTCAATTTCTCACAACCCTTCAAAGTGAAATGGGACCCTACCCTTCAAATTTGATCCCTAATCCTACCACTGTAAACATTTATCACATTCATGTTGATCAAGGGTATGAGGGAGGTAGGAATAGGAACGACGAGTTAATTGTACTCTTCAGAACTTACTCTGAACTGTAGTCTGATTGTGATAGTCTTGCCCTTGATTAGTAAGATGCCACAGATGTTCTTTCTTTTTGGGAGATCAGAATTGTTGTCTTGAGAATCTGAGACATTTTCAATGGATTTGGCTTCCTTTCAATGGTGTAATTTACTTCCTTCAAGACCAGTTTTAATTCCCTCGATGCCACAACGCAGGGATGCAGTCCAACTTCACTCTTCATTTAATTTGTTGCATAGAAATTGAATGTAATCTGTACAAGCATGACCTCATCTGACCGCCAAGGAACCAAACTCCAAGAAATACATCATTGTTTGATGCCCAATCAAAGTTCAAATAATATATATATTTTTTAATTTCCATTTAATAAATTAAATTGTCAAACTTTATAAAAATTTATGTTTTGTAAATAGTTGAGTAGCTTACAATAGAGACTAATTGCTCCTACCGATCGGTATATTTCTCGTTGTGTAGTACATAATAACTATCAAAACCTACATAGAGAAAGTTGCTTGCATAATATGACAATTCAAGAAACAATAAATTAATAATCAGTTAATTAGTGTTCCTCAACTTTGGACACATCATCATCATATGAAGCATTAATTAAAACTCACCCCATTATCTAATAAAGCAAATTCTTCATACGTCATGCATTAATCAAAACTCACCCCATTATCTAATAAAGCAAATTCTTCATACGTCATGCATTAATCAAAACTCACATCACTATCTAATATAGCTATGTTACACAAGGATCCGTCCCTCCCAAAATTTCTTGTGTTCCTGCGTTTTGGGGACTTTGGAACTCCTCACTAATGTCCTCATTTCATCGGGGACTATGTTGGGGACTTCTGAGTCGTACCATAAACGTACCCGTCAAAATCGGGGACTTCTTGGGAATATCCCTCAACCATTCGAGGACTCTTGGACGTCCCTCGAACTACAAAAAAAAAACCTAAAAAATTAAAATTTTAATTAAAAACCTAACCTAATGCTCCCCTTATTCCTCTAACCCGCAACCCCCTCCCGTTCTCTCTGCTCTGTGCTTCATTCCTAACCTACACTCCAACTCACTTCCCTCGCATAACCCTGTGCTCTACCCATCACTCCAACACTTTAGCAACTATATAACTCTTTGTTGTATGGTTCTACTCATCACTCTATGTGTCTCTACTTGCTAGGTTGGCTCATGTTTGTAGTCTCGTGTGCGACTCTCCTATGTGTGGCTCCCTTGCCTGCAATCCACGCGTGCCCCTATCAACTTGAAGACCATAGCTCACGACCCCCTCTCGATTCTCAAGTTCTGGGCACATGCTCAAAGTTTGAGTCCATGGCTCAACATAGCCTCACATTCATAGTGAGTTTTCCCCCTCTAATCCATAACACACTGCACAACACAAGTATTTCATATTTGATATCTTACATTTAATTTTGTTTTATTTTTTGGTGGTAAAATATCAACGCATGCGATTATAATTTTATAAAATTATAATTTAGTATTTACAAATGTCAAATTACAAATATAAATTTATTTGTCATTTAAATTTCTAAATGATTCATTATTCATGTATACAATGATGTAAATTTTTAAATTTTTGCTGTTGTTTTAACTTTGAAGTTTTAAGGCATTGTTTAATAGTGAACTTAGAAGTTAGAACTATTTAAAGTTTTCAATTTTAGATCTTAGGCTTGTATCTCGAGTCTTTACTATTTAGTTTTGACAATGGATAATGGTGACTGGACAATACTTTATATTTTTTTTTGTAATTTGGATTTCATAATTAGTTCTACTTTTTGTTTCAATGTTTTTAACAGATATAAATAATTGGTGTCCCCAACTTGTCGTCCCCTTAAAAAATTGGGGGTACGCTCTAGCCGTCTCGAAAACTCGTCCCTGTGTCCCCCACATCCCCCCGTCCCCGAGGCCAGTGCAACATAGATATATAGGTTTACATGATAACTATCAAGAAGAAGGTTTGCATGGTTGTGTATCTATTTTTCCATTTTGAATTTTAATATTTACCATCCATGATCTTAATGGTGGAAAATTTGTAATGATATTTAGTTTCAAAGAAATTTGTTTTTAATTTATAAATATGTTATGTGTTTTTTCATAAATTTTTCATTATTACTTTTTATATATGTTAATTGCACCAAGAGGAACCAGGCTTTCTATATGCAAGGGAAGATGTCCATGTCGACTCATAAAATAAAAATAAAATAAAACGGGAATAGATCCATCTTAAACCCGGATCTATCAAGCACCAAGAGAGATCAAATTTATAAAGGTGTAATTTTTTTGGATGTATAAAAAAATTAAGTGAAATAAAAATTTACACCTCAAGAAATTGGATTCATAGCAACGGGACGTTGTTGTTGAAGACCCTCGTCGATCTTTTAGTAAGGAATTCTGGTTTCACATAGAAGCTTTGGCACTCAAAGATAAAGCTCATAAGCAAGAAGACCTTAGCCCCTACCAAGTGGTTAAAAACATTCTCACACCTACAATTTCAATAGCAAAGGATTGTTCAACTCCGATACAAAATGTCTCCTCTTCTGGCCAGCTGAATAATGCTATTACTTTATATGGGAAAGTGACAGACTTGGATCTGGAAATTATTGACTCTGTGATCAGCAGTAAAAAAGGGACTTTTCCTTCTGATGTGACTCCTTCTCGTTTTCCTCCTAAGGAACCCGATCTACGAGAACCCCCTTTGACTGATTTAATTCAGGAGTCTTCTCCTTCAACCACTGCTTTTTGCCCCCCCTCAGCCCCTAAGAGTACTGGAGTTTCCCTTGATGCCCCGTTGTGTCCTATTCCCTCTTCTTCCCCCCTTAATTGACTCTTCCCCAACTCCTCTGTTTACTGAGGCTGATTTCCCTCCCCTTTCCATTTCTGGCCAAATTAGACCCCAGACTTCTGGTTCTCCCCATAACAGCCCCGCAGATTCCCCTTCCTTTGTTGATCCCTCTTTGAAAAAATCTTTAAGTATTTTTTCTGACAAATCTCCTCTCTCCCCATCGGTTCTCCCTCTAGATTCAATCTGGTTTGAGAATGTTACTATTAGACGGAAGAAAAAACCATCAAAGCCTCCTCTTGATTCTACCAATGCTGTCCAAGCTCCTTATACCCCTCTTTCTGAGAGATTAAAAGCAGCAGAGAGTTCACTTTCCTCTCCTTCTCATCGGGTCCTTAGAGCTTCGACCCCTGACTCTTCGGTTTCTTAATGTGCATCCTTTCATTGAATGTTCGTGGCCTAGGGAGTCTGGCCAAGCAAAAAAGCCTCCGTCATTTGTTGTTTGTTCTTTCTCCTGATGTAGTTCTTTTTCAAGAAACCATGACTAGTCCTTATCCTGCTCTATATGCTTTTTCTAAACTCTGCCCGGGTTGGGAGTTTTGTGCTCTTAGTTCTATTGGCCTCTCTGGAGGCATTCTCTCTGGCTGGAATCCGAAAGTCATTAAATGCAAAGCCTTCCAGACAGCTGCTGGTATTTTGCTAAAAGCCTCAATTCGGGGATCTTCCCTTATCTCTCAATATTGAACTGCTATGGTCCTTACCATAATCGTGATTCTTTTTGGAATGCTGCAGCTTCGGGAGGTCTTCTCTCTCTGCCTAATCTCATCTTAGCAGGGGATCTTAATCTGACATTGAATGCTTCTGAAATTTGGGGATCCAAAGCCCTTACTGATCCTTTGGGTTCTTTTTTCTCGAAACTTTTCTCTGATCATCACTTAGTGGATGTTGCCCCTCCTTGTGCTGGTCCTACCTGGAGGAATGGAAGGATTGGGGAAGATGGTATTTCTAAAAGGTTAGATCAATTTTTGTTGTCGGAACAGCTGATCAGCTCTCTGCCAAGGTATAGAGCTTGGGTTCATAGAAGTGGATTATCTGACCACTTTCCTATTGTCTTGGACTGGTTAGAACAACAAAAACCTAGTGCTTATCCTTTTAAGTTTAATCATTCTTGGTTAGAGAATGAAGATTTTGTTCAGATGGTTCGTTCAGAATGGCCTCTTATTTCACCGGATCCCTCTAAGGATGCTATGAATGATCTCTCTTGTCGTCTTTGCACTCTTAAAGATAAGGTTAAATCCTGGACTAAATCTGAGGCATTAAAAATGAAAGATAAATCTGCAGTTTTGGATGAGGAAATTAGCTCTCTTCTCCTTTCCTCCCAGTCAGCAATATTAAACAAAGAACATCATCTTAAGCTGTGCTCTCTCAAAGCTGCTCTACAAAAATTGACTGATCATGAAATTTCTTCTGCAAGACTTCAAAGCAGAATTACCTGGGCTCAAAAAGGGGATGCTAATACCAAGTATTTTCATGTTGTGGCTTCAGCTCGAAAAAATCATAACGCTATCTGGAGTCTAAAAGATGACTTAGGCACTTGGGTTTCTGATGATCAAAGTCTAAAAGCCCTAGGAGTCCAATATTTCAAGACCTTGTTCGCAGATGATAAGCTGACAAAATTGAACCTCAGCTGAAGGTTATTAGACTTTTTCCCGCTTTTATCAGCCAGGAGGATAAAGATTCCTTTACTATTCTGGTTACCATTTCGGAAGTGGAAAAGGCTCTTAAACTCTTTAAAAAAGATAAGGCTCCTGGGCCGGATGGCTGGCCAGTTGAGTTTTTTTTGTTCTTTTTTGATCTTTTGGGTCCTCTCCTTGTTAAAGTGGTGGAATCTGCTAGAACCTCGGGCAGAGTGGCTCCTGCTCTCAACTCTACCTTTCTAGCTCTTATCCCTAAGTCAGACAAGCCTGTTTCTTTTGCTGATTTTCGTCCTATCTCCCTTTGTAATCTCTGTTATAAATTGATTTCCAAAGTTGCATCTTTGAGATTAAAACCCTTTCTGGATGCCTCCATCTCTCCTCAACAATTTGGCTTTCTTAAGAATCGGTTGATCCAGGATCCCATTGCTATCACTCAGGAAGTCTTGCACACAGTAAATTCCAAAAATAAATGTGCCCTCATCCTTAAGCAGGATTTATCTAAAGCCTTTGACAGAGTTAATTGGACCTTCATCCGCCTTCTTCTTATTCAAATTGGAGTACCCCTTGTTGGGGTTAATTGGATTATGGGATGCATCTCTTCAGCCAATTTTGCAGTTCTTATTAATGGTTCTTCATCCTCCTTCTTTCCTGCTTCGCGGGGTTTAAGACAGGGCTGTCCTCTTTCCCCCCTTCTGTTCATTCTGGTTATAGAAGGGCTTAGTCTCTTGATTGAGGAAGCTAAACGGACTGGCAAGATTAAAGGCATAAAAGTTACATCTAAGCTCTCTCTCACCCATTTATTATTTGTGGATGATGTGATTCTTTTTGGTCTGGGTTCCTATGAAGAATGGTTGGCTTTCAAAGGTATTCTGGATATCTTCTGTGAGGCCTCTAGTATGAGCATAAATGTGAACAAATCTTGTTTTTTACAAAAAGGTATTGATGAGGCAATTCTCCAAAGAATTTCAGATATCCTCCCCTACGGGTCTGATGATTTTCGGAAAGGCTTTAGTTATTTGGGATATTTTCTGAAACCAAATTGCTACCTAGTAAAAGATTGGCTTTGGATGGTTTCGAAATTTGAGAAGAAAATTTCACATTGGACTAACAGACTCCTTTCCATGGGAGGCAGGCTTGTCCTTATTCGTGTTGTTCTTTCTAGCATGCCAATCTACTGGATGGCTTTGGTTCCAATCCCCTCCTCTATTCTAGATAAACTCAGAAAAGTGATTTTCTCTTTTTTTGTGGGGATCATCTGAAAAGAATAAAAAATTTCATCTAGTGGATTGGCATCTTTTGGCTCGGCCCACTTCCCATGGTGGTTGGGGTATTAAGCATCTCCCTAGCTTTAGTCTCTCTTTGAGAATGAAATCTTTTTGGCTGGTAGTCAATAGCACAGGCATTTGGAATCTTCTGCTCACTACTAAATATATGAAAAACAAGCCTTTTCACCTTTGGCTCAGGGATAAAAATTTCATTTATAATAATGCCTCTATTATTTGGAAGGGTTTCATTGCAACCTTAGAATGGATTGGTAAAGGAATTTCCTGGAAAATTGGTAATGGTGACTCCATCTGCCTGGGTGCTGACCCTATTGTGGGTATGGGATCCTCTTTTATTCTGCCTAGAGGATTGCGAGACTATTTAGAGGATTATGGTATTTGCTCCTTAGCTCAGGCTCGAATTCAAACTCCAAATGCCAAAAGTTACTGGTTTTCTGCAGATGATCTTGATCTTTTGGGTGACTGGAAATCTATCTGGGATAATTATATAAGAGGTTTGGAATTTGGTCATATTCGGCTCTCTGATCAAAATGATATTTTAATTTGGTCCTTTAACAAATATATCGGGCCGTTATCTGCTGCTGAAGGTTATTCCTGTGTAATATCTAATAACTGTTCAGATTTAAATGATCAGGTTCTGAAAATTTTGTGGACTTTGACTATCCCTCTGAAAATAAAATGCTTTATCTGGCTGTTGATATATCGAAAGATATTAACCTGGGAGCAATTGCAAAAAAGAGGCTATAATGGGCCTAGTCATTGTGTCTTCTGTGAAGTTAACCAGGAAGATATCCAACACCTATTTTTCTGCTGTCCCTTTTCTGCCCGTATATTCACTTTCTTTGAAGAAAAATTCAGCTGCTCTTTCCCTATTTATAGCTCTGTTCATTCTTACTTGGACCGTTGGTTCTCTTATACTGTGAGTTCTGCCCCTTACTATTACTTGCCTCTGTTTATATTATGGGGTATCTGGCTCTTCCGTAATCTCTGCTTATTTGAAAATAAGAAACCATCCCTCTCTGTCTTGATTGCCAGAATTGAAGGCATGATAACTACTTTTCCTGTGCCTCTGAAAATCCACAAAGTTCGCCATATAGGACATAAACCAGTAAAATGTTTTCCTTGTGGTTTTTTCGATGGAGCTGCTGCGGAGTCTATTGGCGGATCAGGTTTTGTAATTTATATAAATGATTCTCATTTCTATAGCTTTTCAATGGGTTGTGGAAGAAGCTCAAATACTAGAGCAGAATTATTGGCTGGATGGGCTATTCTAAGAGTCAGCCTTTTGATGGGTCTCCCTATGCAGCTTATATATGAGGATTCTTTGGTTATTATCTCCTGGCTCAACAGATCTACTGCACTTGATGTGCCATCTCTGATGCACTGGTGTGTCAACATTAGACATATGCTTCAAAAGGCCCCGCCGGTGATCTTTAAACATACATATCGTGAGCATAATACGCTGGCAGATGCACTCTCTAAAAAAGGCTTGAATCTGGATATGGGAGTTGTTGCTTTTTCAGAATATATGGATGGTTTGATTGTGAACCAAGGCAATCTTTATCTATTTTAGAGTAGCTGAATATTTCTTTCTTCAACATGGTTATGGATGATGGATGATTTCTATTTCTATTATATGTAGAGTTCTTCCTGCCAGCATGTTTTGCTCTGATATTGAATGTTTGAAGTTCATCTTCGATATTACTCAGTATTTCTGACCTGTTTATATCAGGGATGATGAGAAAAGTCTGCTATGATCAGACTTTTTTTGTATCTGCTGCTCTGTCTGTCATTTTTTTGTTGTTGATGTTGTATATGGGAACAGGCAGTCCTCATGCAGTTATGTATATGATGTATTTTTCTGCAGTTATGTATCTGCTTGGCAGTCTTCATGCAGTATATGCCACTTATATTTGTGGCGTTGGCTCTGGAATTTAGCAGTCTTCCTGCTGAGATGTAAAATATGTCTTTTGATTCATTAAATAACAAAGACTTGTATTTTTTTCCTCTGAAAAAAAAGTAATTATAAACATTTTAATTTATAATTATTAATATCAATATCATTTTATTGTTATACATTTTAATTTATAATTATTAATATCAATATCATTTTATTGTTATACATTTTAATTTATAATTATTAATATCAAATTATTTTATTATTATAATTTTAATATTGTCATCATCTTAATATTAATTTTGGTTAATGTTATAATTTTTAATTTTATTACGATATGTTTTTTTTGCAAGAAGATTGACGAGAAAGTGCTTATGATGTGCACAAGAATGCCCCCCATGTAGGAACGTGAATGTGTTCATTTTTCTATGTATTCAATACTCTCTGCACAACCACAAAAGCATGGTAAGTAGGATGCTAAGTCAATTGAAATCAAGTGTGCACCTTTAGGAACACGCATGTCTTAATAGCGTATGAAGGTGTTTTTAATTGTTATAAATTAAAAATAAATAAAATTGATTTATAAAACTAAAATTTCTAAAAATGCTATGTGGACTACTTCTACTTATGAGAATCATTGAACTATGAATGTAAATTTACAATCAGGTTGAGTTGACTGATCAAATTTGCAGTGAATGTTTTTTGTTTTTAACTATCGTTTTAAACATGGTTATTAAATATCACTTTAACCCCATTGTGTTGGCCATCTAAGTTTTAACTGTACTAGTCAATCACAACACTATCAACAACATTGTCGATGATTTTATCTAACTAGTTGATTAAATCACCGCATTATTAACAAGATCATCGATGCTTATATCAGGCGGCTATGGCTTATTGCCCTACCAGATGACTTTCTGATGTCTGAAGCTTATCACGTTGATGCCTCTCTAAGAGGGTTATAACTTACTACCTCTACTAGTTTTGTCAGCAATTGAGGGAAACAAAGGGAACCTTTCTATAGGGTTGCAACTGAGGTATGTCTGAGCACATCCCCTGCAGAAAACTTATTCATAAGGTTGTTTTATGGTTGTGCATATATCATTCCAAGTCATAATTAATATTGAAACCCCCAAACTGATCTAATGATACCAAAAGATTATTGTTGAGGCTTGCTTTCCATACGTCCTATTTAAGATTGAACGCCAACTCTTCATAATGTGTTCTAATGATTTGTAGTGAGAGGGAATTGTGTATTTCTCCTCAAGAATACAACACATGAATATGCCCTCAATGATATAGGAGTTGATCACCATGTTACAGATCTTATTTATGCAAATATTACCATCTAAGAATACAAGGCTGAGTATTATCCTTCATGAGTAATCCATTCAAGAGTTGGGAGAATTCTACAAGTTATGCAAAGGCATGTACATGGGCTTCAAAATCTACCTCTTCAGTATTGCAACTACAGCTCATTAGTTACTCAAGGCTCCTCTCCATACACTGCAAGTCATTCTTCCATATCTGGGTGTATGGTTGTTATCTTTCCATGAAGGAAATAACAAATCTAAAATGTGCTATAGGTGGACAACCCCTTTAATTGTCGTGATAAACCCCAAAATACTCAACACTCTCCTCTAAAAGTGATGAGGTGTCTATAGTTGAATCGTTGACTTTCAAATTCTTCAAAGTGATATTGTGGCTACCTCAATGCAAGAGAGGGTGTTGTAGTTTCATTGCATAAAATTTACCTCTACCAAATCTGACAATTGAGTCAGCATACAAACTCCAGTAGGGAAGTGTTAGATGTCATGAATTTGTACCAGCATTCAAGCACTAAATGACAATCACACACAGTAAACTATCAAGACAAGTAGGTATTGAGTTGAACATTAAACTCCTTTATTCACTCTTGAAACGGTATTTATACATCAAAGAGATAGTTGGAGCGGTTACACCTGGTCCAAATCTTCTTTGCCCCAAAGAGAACAAGAAAGTAGGAATAGCCTTGCATTATACATATTGTTGGATAGATTTGATATTGCTGAGGGAATGTTGTCATGATGTGTAATTGTTTTATAGATTTCAAAGTTTTATAGAGTTTTTGTTTACAATTCGATCTTTGAATAATCTCCAGTACCATGAAATGAAAGAGTAATTTTGTCATGTAAAATATTTACTAGGCCAAGCTATTTTTCATATCTTGGCAGATGGTTTTGTGATTACGAATATCAAGTTTCAAATTCATCAACCAATCTCCAAATCACAAACCAGCAATGTGTCAAAATGTGTGGCCACTCTTATGTACAAATATCATTATCACTAAGTTGATGGTATCGAAACCACGTGGATGGAAGACTGTTATTTTCTCATATAAAATAAATTAAGTTCATTTTAAACTCTCAAAGGATCATGATATGAATCAATAAAACAATGATATTAGAGTTGACACACAAGAAGTATATACACAATAGTCATTTGATATAGACCAGCAAAGATCCATCTTAAATCAGATCTATCAAGTACCAAGAGGGATCCAATTTCTACAAGTGTAATTTAGTTTTTAACAATTTGAGAAAAAAACTACACATGCAGAGATTTGATCCCTCTTGGTGCTTTTATTTTATAGGCTCACATGGATTTATATTATTATTTTCATTTGCTTTTAACTTTTTATTTTATGAGTGGACATGATTTTTTTTATTACCTTTTTATTTTTTTTAATGGAAATAATTATTTTGATTTAGTTTTAATTTGTTATTTTGAGTCGACATGAATTTTTTATTACTTTTTTATCTTTGGTAACGTTTTGTTACCTTATCAGACAACATCTCACCCATAGTAGGATGTAGAGCACCTCGCTTCTCTCAGTGCAATAAAAGAGTATTACTACTATAACGAAGTTTTGGACAGTTAACAAGATCACCAATGCAAAGTGTTGTATATTAAAAAGAATCAGTATAGTGAACCTGATCGACTTTTTTTTCCTCGAAAAAAAAGACACATTTCATTAAATTATTAACAAAATACAATGTGTAGGGGCTATGTAATAGATAGATCTAGTCGTTGTCATGTATACAATAACAATTCATTACATATATGTTCTATAACAATAAACATGACCTATCAAGTGCTAAAATTGTGCACTTACATAAATATTTGTCGTATAACATAGAGAGAAAAAGGTATCCAGAAAAATGTTTCCAAAAAATGGCTCTATTACCAGCTTGATAGATAATGAATACAATCATATAGAGAGATAAAAAAACAGGATCATCCATATGGGAGGAGTTGATCTCCCCAAAGAGATCAGAATTATTTTGGTCCCAGATCAAACTCATGTATGTTTAATTCATTTTGATCCCATTGCATCCAGTTATTTTCCACTTGTCAAAGACCAATTTTAGAGAGTTGGCCAGCTACAGAATTCTTTTCTCTGTAAATGTGTTGAAAATAAATGTAGTTGAATAGACCAGTTATATGGAGCAGTTCATCTATTATGGCAGCCAGATGAATGTTATTGCCTTGGATCTTCATGTTCATCCAATTTATGACAACAAAGGAGTCGCCAAGAATCTAATAAGTTGAATTCCAAGACTATGAGCTAGGAATAGTGTATACCTCAAAGCGATCAGATCAACATGATTGTTGGTAGCACGACCTAGCCCCACAACAAATCTATATCATGTAGAATCATTGAGATAGATAACACCTCTGGCACCCCCTTTTGTGGAATTATCAAATGATGCACCATCGAAGTGATCCCAACAAAATGTTTTATCTATATATGGATCCTTGATGATACAAATTGCTTATTTATCATATATCTAAGGGAATAAATCTAGAGTGGATAGTATTCTACTAGTACTCATAGCCGAAGGGATATGCATATCTTGAAATCTAAACATATTTCGAGCAAACCGAACAAACCAACATATGATAATAGGGAGTGACAAAAACATTTCGATATCCTCCTGATATAACCAATCTTGCATAGCATATAATAGGTTGGGTCCCCGCTAGACGAAGAAATAAACCTTAGCAAGAGAAATGTGTTTCCAGATGGAATTGATATATGGGAAAGAAGTGAACATATGGTCCACTCATTCACAATTAGACTTGTAGAGAATGCACCAGCGTAGCCCATACCAATACCATCAGATCATGATATCCTAAGTAGGAATAGAATGTCTTAGAGCCAACCAGTATAAGATTTTCATCTTCAAGGGGCATTTCAGTCTCCAGATGTGGTTGTTCCACCATGGTGGTTCAGGGAGGTCCTCCTTCATGTGAAGATATGGATAAGCGATTTTAGGAGAGTAAGAACCGCCTTTCTAATTAAATATCCAAATAAGATGATCAGGCTCACCCAGGATTCTAATGTGGGTGGCATTAAGGGCCTCTATATAGTCATTCCAAATATTTCAGTCGTTGGGTCATAGATTCAGATCATTGGTCGTCATCCACGATTGAGTAGTTGTAATTGGATCTTGACAAACCCAAATATTATTCAAGTTAGAGATATTCCTTTGTTGTAGCTAAAGACATATGTGATCTGATAATATATAGATTTAAGGGCATCCAACCCATGGGTCACAACCAATCCTCAAGCTAGAACCATTTACAATTTTCCATTGAATACATTCATCAATAATATAAAAAGATCTGATGTGGGCTCTCCAAATGATGGAATCATATCCTGATCTCTTATCATGGGCTAATGTCGAATTTGTTCTTCAATTGATAGTGGGTATATAGATAAACAATATTATCCCAAAGTCCTTCAAATTTGATGACCCTTTAGACACCTTTATCAATTAGTGCCTTGGCAAAGCAAGTCAAATCCTTAAGACCCCAACCCCCAATACTTTTAGGAATAACAAGCTTGTCCCAGGAAATCCAAGCAAAAGACGTATCCTCATTGTTGTTGTGCCAAAGGAAATTATAGTTCATTTTCTTGATTTGTTCAATAATTCCAGGAGGGACAAACGTAAGCGATGTTCAATAAACTGGGAGAGCCTACTATTATCACGAATCTTGTAGATGCCTTGTGAGATGATCTTATTCAGGATGACAAAGGAAAGGAAACTAAAGTCGTGACCTACGATATCCAGGAATTCTGAAAGAACTCGAATGTCACACCAGTCGAGGATACCAACACTTTGGACCCAGTGAAACTCTAAGCCCAAGTGGCATCCCTTAGACCAAGAAACCCTAAAATCAAGGATATTAAAATACAGAAAGGGAAACTTGGTTGAATCTCTTAGTTAAATGATTAATTAGAGTTTGAAATGAAAATAGAGAGATTTGAAACATCTAGGTGAAAAGCCCCAATTTTTCCCTAGGGTTTATGCAGGAAAATTGGGATCTAGGGAAAAATGGTGAAATTGAGCAAAACTCGACACTCAGATTAGTTGTTGGGTGCAATATTAGGTGACTGGAGATGAAACCAACAATACCCAGTTTGTTGTTTGTGAAAAATATCACTTTCCCCAAGGGGGGTGTTTTCCCCTAGTAACCGGCCAATGCTTTGAATGGGCAAATGGAGTATGATCAAGCCAAAAATTTAAATCTAGGGGTTTTATGTTAAATCAAAAGTGGGTTTTTAATTTTATAGCTCTCCGCAAGTTAGAACTCATAGATCTATGAAACGAGGGTTTTAATATTATGGAATGATGAGCAATGCATGTATAGAAAATAAAATAAGAGAAACTTACCTGTAAGACGTACTTGGAACTTGTAGATGGATTGAGAAATGATGAAGAATGTCGATCTTTCGTCAAAATGAACTTTCCCGAGTAAGATATTGATATTATTATGCCACAGTCAATCATCCTTGCGCCCCCTTCAAGCTGCCAGATCAGAGAAAATCAACAGATCATACAAACGAATGAGATCTGCAAAATACGAAAAGGAAAAGGGAATAAAAAATCATTAAGAAGAAGATACTCCTTGAACCAAACACCCTGGAGTCGAGACAAAGGTGAGTTTCCCCACAAAAATGCCTTCTCTCTCCTAGCGCACCTCCTTTTCTTGTAGATGAAAATGGGTAAAGAAAAATGCAATATCTATCCTAAATGAAGCTCAGTATGGAAGAATAGCAATTCCAGTCATCATATTAGAATATCCACGTGATACATAGAAAAGTAATCCTAGACAAAAATCTCTTTATTGATATTCAGGTGCCAAAGCTCATAAATTACAATGGGGGGGTCCCCTCTCTTAAATAGTTTGAGAGAGACATAATCCCTAACTTAGTTTATCATCCAATGGTTAATATTATAACATCATCAACGGTGGAGATTAAAATACATCAACTAATACATGGATCAAGTGACTAAGTCAAAGAGGGGGCGCACTTTGCTCAAGGACGCCCCACTAAAGTGAAATGTCACAAACATAACATAGGATATGACATGATACATCATAGGAGGGGGTCATTAGGGGCTTAATTCACCCTAGGCCCCTTTACAACTTCATAATACAAGATATAACAATTAAATACATCAATAGCCAATTAGAGGGAGCGCCCCTTGGGGGGTTTCCTCACTGGCTGAGCCATAAATAAATAATCCAAACATCTGCTAACTGAAAACTATTGGAGGACTGTCCGAGATGCCAAGAAACACCATCTATCAAATTTCCAAGCCATTTTCCTCACCCAGGAGGCCAAATCGATTTTCTTAGTAAATTTCTAGTTCATTTTTTGTTGGTACAATCTCTAGAAACTGATAAATCCATCATAACTCACTCCATGATGCAAACTGGGGAAAAATGACTACTCTGGATGATATGGAGACATAGGAGAATGGTATAAGTGACTACTCATAACCCCTAGAACACTACTCTTCTCTAGGAGAATCAAACATACTACCATCTAGAATAAAAATAGATCATTTGGCCAATAATTAAGTGATAATAATCACTTGTATAGAGAACCGGGGCCAATCTCTAAAAACAAAAACTACAATATTGGTCCTGGGCATGTTTCAAACAAATAGAGGCCATGTTTTATTTTTGAGTCATTACCTTGGGAAACGTGATTGATTTGGTCAACTAGGTTGACCAGTTCAAAGTTCCCAAAATCAAGGTGAGATAACATGCCAATATGATCCTGCTACATTCCAAGGTAAGACATGATCCAATGGTGTATATAAAAACCCTACTTGAGTCAATTATTCATAATCATGGTGACCAATAATAATAATAATAAATATACTTTTGCTTCTGAAAGATCTTAGAGTCTTCTGAAAATATGCTTGCTCATGCCATACTTACAAAGTGTAATCAATGTGCTATAGATGGGTGATGATCGAGGAACCAAGCTAAGGAAAATGAAAAATGGCTTTTATTGACTTTGA
This sequence comes from Pseudotsuga menziesii, assembly GCA_001517045.1. Classification (NCBI taxonomy): domain Eukaryota; kingdom Viridiplantae; phylum Streptophyta; class Pinopsida; order Pinales; family Pinaceae; genus Pseudotsuga; species Pseudotsuga menziesii. Next base: position 670,204 of record LPNX010668176.1, on the reverse strand, counting down.
CTCGGTGATTTATCCTACTGATAACCAATATACTCTACCAAGGTGACATATGCATAACAGATAGCAATAGGGGATGGAGGTGCCTCACAGATGGGTGAAGTACTTGGGTATGCTTCCCTCAAACTCTAGCAAGTTTTACTTTGCAACTTTATTACAAATATAGGTCAACCTTCAAAGGCAGGTGCCTTGGAAGCCTTCTGGGCTCCAGTACTAACAAATACCCAGTCTTTCTAGACTAGTCTCACCTTGTGGCCCTATGGGGACCATTGAGTCGAACACTATACAAAGAGTGAGTGCTCATCCTTTGATCATCAACCTTTTCAATACTTTTCACAATTCATAAGATGGTAGCCATCCTACAAGAGCAGGTGCCCTGGAAATCCTTCTAGGATTCTAGTAAATGACTAAGGCCTAGACCCGCTGCCAGCGAGCAATCCATAGCCCCGATGGGTTTGCCTCTCCCTAGAGCCCATATGGAGGGAAAATAGAGCCTTACATTATACAAGGAATGATAGCTCAACCTCTTGGCCACTGACTACCCTTTTCAGTATTTCATACTTTTGCATCCTTTAGATATAGCTTTTATGCGTTCTAATGCTTTCGTGTTTAGCAACAATGTTATGGTGGAGCACTTGTTTTGAGAACTTAAGGAGAAAAACCCTGTGAACCCAGCCACACTAGCCAAGACACATACTTCATAGCTCGAGACACATAGCAACATAGAGTCTATCATACATAGTGGTCATAATGGGGAAAGGATTTTCAATCTCACAAGTCTCTATCAGTCTTAGTCATGGGGTAGAAACAAAAGTGAATGAACTGGATGGACGGGCACAGATGTTATGGAACCAACCTAGCACTAAAAATTACATTTTGTTTGAGCATGGCATGCGAAACAACCTTCACATTGGATTCCTTGATCAGTCATAACACATGTTAGAGCAATATAAGACATATAAGAGCATGTCACCATAATCATCCTAACATGACAAGCACAGGTGTTTGAGATACATCACAGAGCAAAACTAAACCAAGGAAATATACCTGATCTCACCATGTATACCTGTCTCCAACTAATAAGCCCCTATGTGACTGAGTGTACCAACTCCTGATCTGCTACTCTGCTCTAATGGACTAGATCATCACTGAAATCATCTCAATGGACTCTTGAATCTCAGTCCTGGCAAGGAAAATATCAAGAACGAGGCTCTGAAGTGTAATGAAGCTGTAGAGATCCATGTTGATACCCCATGTAAAAGTAGCCAGAAATAGAAAAAGAGACAAGTTTGTATGATGCATCATGGAAGCCTGGCTGAAAAATGTATATGTGATAACACCTCCAAAACCGACTTCATAAGAATGAAGTGACCCCCACGAGTGAGCCACTTGTTGCACCAGAACTAAAATTTCACTTATATATTTACCGATAATCCAAGATCAATCCCGCTTATGGTAATCATTTGGCTTCAGAACAAAGCTCAAATAAAGAAGTCCATCCTGGATAGTGGCTTCTTGAAAATTAAATAGCTTCTGAATGAAACGGGTGTCCTCAATGGATAGGTAATTAATCAGAATGAATGTAGATTTTCTGGAATTAAAAATAACATGATGGAATTGATGTTTCGAACATCACTTCCATAACCATTGGAAAAAACTAAGAATGTCATCAACAAATAACAGGAGCGTAGTGAAAAGTTGCTTAGCCACTTTGATACCATGGATAGAGCCATTGGAACGAACTTGGGTGAGGGCTCTACTTAAACCCTCCATCACAAGGATGAAGAGGAGTGGAGCAAGGGGCATCCCTATCTAAGGCCACGCTGTGGTTTAAAAAAAAGTCTGAAGTAGATCCATTAATTTAAATTGCAAAGGTAACAGATTGTATACAAGCAAAAATCCAGTTGATAATTGAAGGTTCAAAACCCACCTAATGGAGAATCAACTTGAGGAATTACTAGTTTACCCAATCGCAGATCTTAGTAAGACCAACTTGAATAGAAGTTAGTAACCTATGGATTTTTGCTGAGCAAAGAACTTCAATAGATTTTTGCAGAGTGAAAAACTTCGGAAAGCTGATCCTATAGCATCATGAATTTGACAACCTTTTATAAAAGCAAATTGTTCTAGCAAGATAGCCAAAAATAGTATACTATAGATAGTAAAATGAGTCATTGTTAATCCAATTTGGTCGGTAAACTTTAAAAAAACTTTATAAGATTTGAATGGACCTCGTAAGCATTTTTATAAGGTTTAACCTAACTTTAAGGTTTAAAAAATAATAAACCATTTTATTTTGACTATATATATATACCTTTATTTTCACCGCTAGTACACCTTATCATCTTGATGCCTTTATCGAAGGGTTATAGCTTACTACCTTTGAAGCTTTTGTAGGACAGTAAACAAGACCCTCGATGCTTTTATCGGTCGATTATATTATTTACATTTCATTAATTTAATGTATCAAAATTTTCAATAATTGTTTTTTTAATGCTAATTTTCTTTTAATAAAACATTCAAAGTGAAAACACAAAGTTAATAATTCCATAAAAAAATTCAATTTTAATCACTATTATTATTTTCAACCTTCTATCAAAACTTTATATTCACTAACTACTTTTATTTTGAAGAGAAGATACAACAACCTTTAGATATTTTTAATTTTAAAAATAAAATTTAACAAAATATATAATCATTTAACCATAGGTTATATAACTAATTTTACTTGTTCTGGTTTCTTTTTCCTTTTTTTAATACATTGTATGATAGCACGTTGGACAAGGTTGTGTGGGAGATCATATGATATGGCTTTGTGTCCCGACTTGGTGCCACTTGTGTGATCCAATGGTTCAAACAATATTGTATGCCTTCTTTTGTTGGTAAGGAATTAGTTGTGTTAGCATCTTTTTTTTTCTTGTTAAGTTTAGCCATCATAATATTATTATGAATAACAATTTTTAATACTTAAAATATTGATTTTTTATACTTAAATTATCGATTTCTAATACTTAAGATATTGATTTCTAATAAATGAGATATTGGTTTTCAATACTTAAAATTATGAGAAACTATTGGTTCTCTTTCTCTTCATCACTAGAGTGCCTCTCATGCAAGAAAGGTGATATTCTCTTTCTCGTCATCACTTGAATGCCTAAATTGTGAAAAGGGGGATGTGTTCTTTCTCCTCATCATTTGAAATCCTGAATTGCAAAAAAAATGTTGGTGGAATTTCTCCTTCAAATGATTGAATTATAAGTGTTATTTCTCATCATCACTCAAATCCTTGAATTGTGAGAAAGTCGTGCTCTCTTTCTATGTATCCCTTAAACCCTGATAAGTGGCATGTGCTCTTTCTTTTCATCACTCAAATGTCTAAATTATGAGACGGACCATGTTCTCTTTATCCTCATCACTCAAATGACTAAATTGTGAGACAAGGACAATACTCTTTATAATAACCACTATAATGTCTAAATGATGTTAAAGAGCATCTGCTTTTACACCTCATCACTTCAATGCTTGAATTGGGCATTGTAAGATTTTTCCATCTAGAAGTTGGTATCTCCCTCACTCTTGTATTGACATCGTTGATGGTTTAAATATCATGTCTTTTAACTACAACAATACCATGTTTTTAATGTAGTTTTTAGCTTTCATAAACCTTTGTGATTTTTTTGTAGTTGTTAGCTCCTCCATTTTTTTACTAGACGACTGCAAAAGGCGGAAGAAAAAATAACCAATAAAGGAAGTGTGTGGTGAAGGAGTGACAGTTGTGGAAAAGATGCCAATGGGCGCAACCATTTTGGATTTGCCCCTACAAGTATAAAAGGAAGCAAAAGGTAAGCAAAAGAGGAGGAAAAAAAGGGAAGGAAGATATGTGAAAGTTCATATGTGTAGTAGAACAGCAAAAGATAGAGATAATCATATTTGTAACAAAGAGCACTATATTAGGGTCTTGGGTAGTTGGGTTTTGTTTATTTGTTTTGCATATGCGACAACGGGTAATCCCGCAGTGATTGTGAGGCCATAGAGCCATAATGTAATGAAGTTTATCTTTTGTAATGAAGACGTATTTTTGGGATCCTCAATTTTAAGTGTTATGTCTATTATGTTCTTGATTTGTTTGTTATGAGTAATATATGTGTTATTGTTGCAATGTTCGAAGATGAGTAAGGTTGCAATATTCTAAGATGAATTTTGTTGTGATCTAAGTGACAGTGAACTTCCACAACCATATCCTTATAGTTAACCAACCCCTATCCCACATCGGTCTTGGTTCTGCTTCGAGTGAGACCTTCCCCTTCGAGGGAGTGAAAATGCCAGTCAAGTAGACTACAACGGTGCCTTTGTTGGCCCATACGTAAGAATTGATCTCAAACTTTTTCCAACAAATGGTTATGTTTCCAGGACCTGTTTTTTAATAGGATGTCATTAACTATATGGATACTTATGTGACAATGATTCAGATCCAATTATAGCAAAATAAGAAGCTTCACAATTTGCAACATATGAAGTCGAATTACAATGGTGGGAAGTATCTAAGTTTAGACAAATTATTTTCTATGGAGGACCACCACTAGATCGGTATGACGTCTGGTGGGTTGAATTTCTAGTAACCCTAGTAGAATGGTTATGTATACTTGCAGAAGCACTTGAATATTGTAACCAACAAAGAGGACTATCCAATGGACTCAAAAATACATGATTAGGTTGAATCAGCTAGACTCACTACTGACCAAAGCTATTGTTTTTTTGGTAGAAACTACCCTCATTGGTTATATTATGGAATTTGTGACTGAAAACAATCAATCAACGTCTATAGCCGACTACAAACTCATAAACTCATCTAAAGTCGAATCAACATTTAGTGTAGTTAACTAAATCGATGGTCCATGTATTCTTCCACGACCAGAAATACTTACAATGATCTCAAACTCTGATGAGCATTTTCCCTTTTTTATGAACTGTCATTGTTATAAATTTGGGTTTCAATTCTTTCAATTTGCATACTCTAGATCTATAGGTTGTTGGAAGAATATTAGTTTATAAAAATTGTTGAAGACTTCAATACATTTGAACTCCCTTCATTTAGTTGTGGACTGAATCCTTCTTGGAACCTGTGGAATGACCTTTATGGCTATCATTTCGGTATCAGAGCCTTGTGTTGTAAAGAGCGATGGCACTCAGAGTTAGAGGTCTGAGAAGAAGAGGGGATGCGAATAGAGGAGGTAATGTTGAATTGCTAGAAGATATAAGGAGGTTGCAGGCTAGGTTGGAAGCTGTTGAGATGAACAGACAAAGAGATCCTGATATAGCAGATGTCAGCAAAAATGAAGAAGAATCTCCAGTAGAGGAAAGATAAATTGTAGCAGGCCCTGTAGAAATAAGGTTGTTGAAGTTGGTGATTGGAGCAAGTATGAGACCAAAGCTTGAGGTCCCCACTTATCATGGAGATTTAGATGTTAATGAACTTCTTGATTGGATAAATGAGATGGAAAAATTATTTGACTATGATGAGACGGACGAATAAAATAAATCTAAGTTTGCAATCACAAGATTGAAAGGCCATGCAGCCTTATGGTGGAATGGTGTGCAGACCGAGAGGAGAAACAATGGTAAGAATTCCATTAAAAGTTGGGATCGAATGGTAGCAAAACTGAGAGGTAAATTTCTGCTTAAAGACTATCAGATTTCATTATTTAAACAAATGCAAAATCTGAGACAGAGATCCATGACTGTAAAAGAATATGCATAAGAGTTGATTAAAATCAATCTAAGAGCAAGATATGTGGAAGACACAGCAAAAAACGCAGCAAGGTATCTGAATGGGTTAAGGTATGATATCCAAGATGAAATGAGCTTAATAAGTCCTAAAAATGTGGATGAGGCTTATCAATTGGCATTGAAGGCAGAAGACAAAATACAGAGAAGACAGAGCAGTAAACGAAAGTTTGGCACTCGAGGCAGAGGACAACCAAGTGACAGAGAAAAAGTCACAAGTCAAAAGGATGGAGCTAGCATCTCAATTCAGTAAAGGCAGATGAAGCAAGAGGAGGGAGAACTATATTATGAGGAAGAGGTAGAGTGACTACCTATCATTGTTATAAATGAAACAAACGTGTTCACAGATCATTTGAATGCCCTAAAAATGAAGATGAAGGAAACAGAGGAGCTCACATTACTAAAGCAACAAAAGAAAATACAAATCCTTAAGTAGTAGAAAACGTACCTGAGACTGGAGAAGCCCTTTTGATGACGAAGGTGTTACTGAAGCAAGTGAAGGAGATCAATGAACCTACACAAAGGAAAGCCTTATTCATAACTATTTGCAAGGTAGAGGGTAAATGTTGTAAGGTTGTTGTTGATAGTGGAAGTACTAATAATTTAGTTTCTACAAAAATTATAGATAAACTAAATTTAAAGAAAACTAAACATCATGTTCCTTACAAAGTTTCTTGGTTGCAAAAAGGACATCAATTGTTAGTTAATGAACAATGTGAGATAGAGCTGCAAATTTGGTAATATAAAGATAAATTAATTTGTGATGTAATGCCCATGGACGTTTGTCACATATTATTGGGAAGAACTTGGCAGTATGACAGGAAAGCAAAGCATGATGGCAAAAAGAATCTATACGAATTAGAAAAGGATGGAGTCAAGCACAAGCTCATGTCACTACAAGAGGAATATTCGGGGGATACGGACAGCCCAAAGACATTGTTACTGAGTGGGAAAGAATTCTTGCAGGAAAATAGAAGAAGGAGAGGTAAGTTATGCTATTATTTGTAAACCAAATGTTGTTGTTACAAAAATTTATATATTAGACTTACCATTAGAAATTCAAGACATGTTAAGTGAATATGGAGATATTATAGTAGATGACTTGCCAATTGAATTACCCCCCATAAGAAAAATCAGTCATCATATGGATCTTATTCCTAGAACTAGTTTACCTAATAAAGTTGCCTATAGGATGACTCCATAAGAAAATGAGGAAATTAGAAAACAAATTTGAGAATTGTTGGATAAGGGGTTGATTAGGGAGAGTTTAAGTCCTTGTGCAGTCCCTACAGTCTTAAGTCCAAATAAAGATGGGAAGTGGAGAATGTGTACAGATTCTAGGGCCATAAATAAAATCACAATTAGATATTGATTCCCATTACCTTGAATAGATGACCTGTTAAATTGTATCAGTGGTGCAAGGTATTTTTCCAAGTTAGACCTAAAGAGTGGTTATCATCAAATCAGGATTAGAGAGGGGGATGAGTGGAAAACAACTTTTAAAACTAATGAGGGATTATATGAGTGGCTAGTAATGCCATTTGGATTAACAAATGCACCAAGTACTTTCATGAGACTAACGAATGAAATGTTGAAAGAATTTATTGGCAAGTTTGTGATAGTATATTTGGATGAAATTTTGGTATTTAGTGAGACAAAGGAAGAACACTTAAGGAATTTGCACCATGTGTTGAAGAAGCTACATCGAGAAAAATTGATTATAAATCTACATAAGTGCACATTTATGAAGGAGGAGTTAATATACTTGGGTTCTGTCATTTCAAAAGAAGGACTGAAGATGGATCAAGAAAAGCTGAAAGCAATCCTGGAGTGGCCTTCTCCTAAAAGTATTTTTGAGGTAAGAAGTTTTCATGTCTTAGCAAGTTTTTATAGAAAATTTATAAGAAATTTCAGTGGAAATAATGCATCCATTATTGAAACCACAAAAAAGATAAACAACCATTTGTGTGGACTGAGTTGAAAGGAGTTTTCAGTTATTAAAGAAAAATATAACAGAGAAACCTATGTTGGTGCTACATGATTTTACAAAGCCATTCCAAGTCAAATGTGATGCCATTGGAGTAGTTATTGGAGTTGTTTTATGTCAAGAAGACAGACCTGTTGCATACTTCACTGAAAAAATTAAATGATGCAATGCAGAAATATTCATCCTATGATAAAGAATTTTATACCATAGTTCAAGCACTCAAAAAGTGGAGACATTATTAAATGTTTGGAGAGTTTGTTTTATATTCGGACAATCATTCTCTATAGTACATTATGCAGCAGCCTAAGTTGAATAGGAAACATGCAAAGTGGGTGGAGTACTTACAGAGTTTCACTTTTGTACTAAAACACATTAGTGGACAAGCTAATAAAATAGTCGATGCTCTAAGCAGAAGAAATTTAATTATTCAAGAAGGTAATATTCAAATTTTGGGATTCGAATTTACGAAAGCAATGTATGAGGCAGATTTAGACTTTCAGGAAGCTTGTGACGCCTATAAAAACCTAGCAATCCATAATAGAGGAAAGTGGAAAGAATGTATGATTCAAGATGGTTTGTTATTTAAAAAAAGTCAACTATGCATTCCAAACTGTTCAATGAGGGAGAATTTGATCAGAAAAAATCATAGTGGTGGCTTAGCTGGTCATTTTGGGTATGATAAGACATATGAGAAGTTGTAGCATTTTTATTATTGGCCAAGGATGAGAACTAAAATTCAGAAGTTTGTGAGCAGGTGTGAAATTTGTCAACTAGCAAAAGGAAAAAGTCAAAACATTGGGCTATATACACCCTTGCCTATCCCAAATAGACCTTGGGATTCCATCAGCATGGATTTTTTTTTGGGTCTACCAAAGACACAAAAAGGACATGATTCAAGTTTTGTAGTGGTTGATAGATTCTCTAAAATAGCTCATTTTATTCCTTGCTTTAAAACCAGTGATACTACATATCTTACTAACATGTTTTTCAGAGAAGTAGTAAGACTTCATGGCTTTCTAAAGGGTATTGTTTTAGACAGGGACACTAGGTTTCCTGGGACATTTATGGAGGACTCTTTGGAAAAAAAAATGGATACAATATTGGATTACATCTCAGCTTACCATCCTCAAACTAATGGGAAAACTGAAGTTGTAAACAGGAGCTTAGGGAATTTATTAAGTCTAGTTGGTAATCACCCCAAATAGTGGGATCAAGTTTTGGCCCAAGCAGAGTATGCATATAAAGACTCCCACAATAGAAGTACAGGAATGAGCCCTTTTCAAATTGTTTATGGTATGCATCCCAGGGGAGTGCATGAGTTAAGAGATTTAGGCAAAGCGGAGAAGAGAAGTGCGGATGGTGAGGATTTTTCCACTACCATGCAAGAATTACATGAGGAGGTGAAACATAAACTGCAAAACAACAACTTGAAGTACAAAGCCAGAGCATATTTAAAAAGGAGAGAGGTAAACTTTGAAGTGGGAGATATGGTGTTAGCACATTTAAGGAAGGACAGATTTCCCAGAAAAGAGTAAAACAAGTGAAAGTGGAAGAAGATCGGACCATGCAAGATTCTGAGAAAGTTTTCATCCAATGCCTATGAGATTGACCTACCAAAAGATGTAGGAATTTATCCTATATTTAACATAGCATATTTGTACCCTTATCATGCATATGAGTACAGTCAAACAGCAGAACAGGATGAAAAAAGAGAAACAAGTCCAATGGGAAATACAGTTACCAAAAACAGATCCAATGCTACCTGAGAGGATTTTAGACAGAAGAGTGAGTAAACAGACCAGGGGCAAGGAGTATTTTGAGTACTTGGTTCAATGGAAAAACCATCCAATCGAAGATTCAACTTGGATGACTACTAACATGTTATAGAAAGAAGGTGTCAAAGTTGAAGACCTCATGGATACGAGTCCATGAAATAATTTTTTTCACCCTTGGGAGTCTGATGCAGGGGCATTAGATGTCCAGCTGGCATTTTGAGTCAATAATCTTTAAATTTCATATAATTTCGGAAGTAATTTTGAGGGAGTTGGTTCCCCAATCATTTAGGGAAAAACTTTGATTTCAATTAGTAACAAAGAACAACAATTTTGATTGTAAATGGGATGGAAGATCTCAAAAAGAGCAAGAGGGTTGAAAGAAAAAACATTGAAGACTAGAAGTTAATAAAACTATCATTTTCAGTCATTTTTCCAATTTCTTGATGGTTTTCTGTGTGATTCTAGACATTGTGCAGGCTAATGTTTCTATGTGAATATAGCATTAGTAAGATGTTTTGTTAAAACCCCAGTTTTATGGCTTGTAAGCACTCTCCAAACTAATTGTAGTTTATTTCCAATGTTGTAATATTCACAAATTGCAATTGCAGAGAAGGTTTTTGAAATGAGAAAAAATTCATCGAGTGTAGTTAACTAAATTGATGGTCCATGTATTGTTCCACGGCTGGAAAGACTTACAGTGATCTCAAACTCTGATGAGCATTTGCCCTTTTTATGAACTGTCATTGTTATAAATTTGGGTTTCAATTCTTTCAATTTACATACTCTAGATATATAAGTTGTTGGAAGAATATTAGTTTATAAACCTTGTTGAAGACTTCAATACATTTGAACTCCCTCCATTTAGTTGTGGGTTGAATCCTTCTTGGAACCTATGGAATGGACTTTATGGCTATCAATGCCAATATGGTGAAAGACATATTTGTGGGAGAGGCCAATATCTATGAGCACATCGATCTATGTGACCACCAGTGGGAATCAGATGGGATACAACTAGAGTTTTGGTTTCATCAATTCTTTCATGAACTTGGCTCTATCTCGAAATCTTAGTACCTACACAAAGAAACAAGGCGATCAGTCGGATTCTAGAAGATGATCCACACAAAATTTTGTCTAGTATTCTCTTTTTTAGCAACCCGTCACATAGTGACAGAAGCATTGTCACATATTAATGAAGCATTATTTACCAACAATTTGTCAAACATAGGACACTTGTATGTCTATCCTACTCATTAAGAACTGTCAAATATCACTTCCATGATTCCCAAAGTAATATCTCTTATTTGTTGCGCAAAGGTAGATCACAAGAAATCCGATCCATGTGAGCTTGAGAATTTGTGGCACTTAACCTTCAAGGATCCAAAAGGATCACGAGAAATAAGACAGACAAAACTTGAAGAGATTGGAACAATATATGTGCAACCTGTGAAGTTGTGGAAGGTCAACATCAGTACATAAGATCAACCAAATATGGCATTCATTGGGGACTACTGGGATGAGAAAGCGATGTCTGAGGTCGCATCACTATTGAAAGAGTATGATTATCTACTTCCACAAAGCTTTACAGAACTCAAATAGATTTAGAGATATCTAGGTGAAATGAAGAATGTGTTGAAACTAGATGCCAAACCTATTAGCCACCAACCATATAGACTAAATCCATGAGTGAAGCAGAAGGTAAAGAAGGAAGTTGACTGCATGTTAAGTGTAGGTCTACTTTTGGTAGATGGATCAAACTTGATCAATCATATCATCATCCAGAGGAATAAACATATAGGTTACATAAGGGAATGTGTCGACTATCACATCCTGAATGTTTCCTGTGTACATGGCCCATTCCTGATAATATTTAGTGATGAAGTGTTAGATCAAGTAGAAGGAAATGAGGCGTACTCATTCATTGATGGGTTTTCGGGCTACCACTAGGTTAGGGTTGTTGAGGAAGATAAGAAGAATACCATACTCAATACATACTGGGGATCATTTGCTTATGATGTGATGCCATTTGGATTGAAAAATACACCAATCATTTTCTCAAGCATAGTGATCGTTGCTTTCTGTGAATTCCTTCATAAGTTTTTGGAAGTGTATCTAGATGATTGGGAATTCTACATGTTACCTAAATACCATGTTGCACTTCTTCAACTTATGTTGGATCATTGCAAGCAAACAGGAATTTCTTTGAACTTGCGAAAGTGCATTTTTTGCATTCATTTTTGCAACTTGTTGGGCCATATTGTTTGCAAAGATGAAGTTATGGTAGATCCTGCAAAAAATGCAATAATTGTGAACTTTTAGGCCCCTACGATGGTACATCCTTGCCTAGTTGTTCCTATGAATGACACCTCATTAACCTCTCCCATACAAGTTTTGCAATATAAGAAGGTTCTAGTGAATAAATCCCCACAAGAGCTTATGATCTCACCAAGAAGATCACCAGACAACTTGAGCTTGGAAATTATATCCACCTTTTGCAATTACATAAGGGCCATATCTCACTCTCTCATGCCCCTTGCTACCACTGCTAAATATTATGGAAGCTTGGGAGATGAGAATTTTGAAGACCAAGTGGCCCCAGAAATCTTTGCATACAATCATGCGTACCTTCAGTTCTTGTTTCTTAGTCTCCTTGATGTTATGGATTACTTGAATATTTATTCAAGGAACCTGGCCTCTTGTTGAAGGAGTACCAATCACTTTTATAAGCATGATGACACTTCCAAAGAGGTCATCGGCACTGAAGATTTTAAAGATGAGAATGTAACATGCCTTCCTACTTTATCTAACACTACAACCAAAGGTGAGACAATATTTCTTATGGGCATGATACATATTCATAGAGTCTAGTAATTTCTTTCGGGATCCCGCATATGGGAGTTGAAAGCTAGTGTTTTTCAATATCAGAATTGGTACACAAATGTTGTTCAATTCCAAATTTGGCTCCTTCAATTGAGGATCTAACAACAAAGGACTCACAAGGATCATGACCATATCAAAGTTGACTCAAGAGAAATTCAACCCCTGTGGTCGGGGCTTGTTGGCTCCTTCATTTTTGGAGAGGACCACAAAAGGTGGAAGAAGAAAGAACTGAAGAAGGAAGTGTGGGGTAAAGGAACAGGAGTTGCAAAAAAGATGTTAATGGTCAAAACCATTTTGGACCTACCCCTGCAAGTATAAAAGGAAGCATAAGAGGAGGACAATAAGAGAAGGAAGATATGTGAAAGATCATATGTGCGGCGAAACAACAGAAGACAAAGATAATCATATTCGTATCAGAGAACACTATATCTGGGTTTTGTTTATCTATTTTTCATATTCCACGATAGGTAATCCCACGGTGATTGTAAGGCCATAGAACCGTAATGTAATGAAGTTTGTTTGTTGTAATGAAGAAGGACTTTTTGGCCCCTCAATTCTATGTGTTATGTCTATTATGTTCTTGATATGTTTGTTGTGAGTAATATATATGTTATTGTTGTAATGTTCTGAGATGAGTAGTGTTTTGATATCCTAAAATGAATTATGGTGTGATCTGAATGATAATGAACTTCCACAATTGTATCCTTACAATTAATCAATCCTTATCCCACGTTAATCTTAGTTGTGCTTCACACAAAACCTTCCCCTTCAAGGGATTGAAAATTCCAACACACTAGACTATATCGATGCCTTTGTTGGCCCATGAGTAAGAACCTGATGTCAATTTTGTCCCAACAATAGTTTTTAAGAAAATTGTCATTATTTCACAAGTCGATTCTAATATTGACGCAAATATTGTCACTATTAGCGTCAACTTTTTCACCAGAAATAACTTCCCTTTTAGTTTCAACTTTAGCTTCTATTTTAGTACCAATTTTACCTTTTTTATCACCTACTTTGATTAAAATTAGCACTAATATTTCCAAATAAATAACAACACAAGCACCAAGTTTAGCTTCATTTTTAGTACTTAGTTTAGCTTTCATTTTAGTGCCTAATTTAGTTTTATTTTACGTGTCTCTTGATCACCAACATCACATTGCATAGAAACACAATCACCAAACATGTTATAGATGTAATTCTATGTTGTATGTCCACAAATACCATAAAGAGCATTTAGAAGGTTTTTTTCCCTCTTGGTAGACTCATTGTAGTATAGTGTCTTTGTACACGCATGAAATTAGCATATACTAAGGGTGATGCTTGTCATTCCTAGATCTCCATGACACCTTGACTAGGTTGTTCAACTTCCACTACTACATTTAGGGTTGGAATTTAAATGTTTAAATTGATATTTTATTGAAAAAACCCCTTTAAGGTTGAAATTTGGTTTAAAAAGAATCAAATCAATATTTTTTTTAAATCCACCCAATAGTAATCAATTAAGTTACATGAGTATACTAACGTTGCTTAAGAAACGTTAAGGACATCATTGCCCTTGTATTCAGTTATGTATAAATAAAAAAACTTTTATCGATATAATGTCACATAACCAACATTGTGTGATTTGTTCCAATTCTTAACCACAATTATTCTATACTTTTAACATGTTCTCATTGTCATCAACATCATCATTGTCGTCATCATCATCATCTTTATTCTCATCAACATCAATCCTCATCCTCATCAACATCAATCCTTATCCTCATCATCCTTGACATTGTCATCATGATCAACATTATAATCATCAAAATCGTTCTCATGATGATTGTTATTGTTGAACTCATCATCAAAATTGTCATCCTTGATGATGAGGATGGCAATGATGAGAACCGATAATGAGGATGACATTGACAATGACAAGGATGAAAGAAATCATTGTCATTAGCATCACCATTGTTGTCATCATTGTATCATGATCATCCAACTCCTAGGCCATATACCTCCCAACAAGGGTTTGCATTGTGTTTTATAGGTGTTGTTCATGGCCCTTTATCTCCATAAGGTTAAATTTGGGTTTAAGGCCCTTATTTAATCCCTTGAACATGTCTAGGTATCAGCACCCATTCCAATGCACAAAACAATAATACAACCCTTGTATCCCACTTGGAGGCCTACACATAACCCATACAAAGGGATCATGGGTTAGTTGTTATATTATGGATTAAGGATTATATTATGTGTTAAAGGCTATATTAGATGCCAGAGATTCATGTCATATTATAGATTATGTCCTATATTTGTGTGGGAGTATGACTATATTAATACTAGTATGGGGTTAGTAATTATATTAATATGGGTTATAGTAGTGTAGGGTTTAAACTTTTATTATAGGTTAAAGGTTATGTTAAAGGTTAGGGATTAATGGCATACCAGATAGTATATTTGTGTGGGACTATGACTACATTAATACTAGTATGGGGTTAGTAATTATATTAATATGGGTTATATCAGTGTAGAGTTTAAACTTTTATTATAAGTAGGGGGTAGGGGTTATATTAATATGAGGTTAGGGGATATGAATTATATTAGTATACATGATTCAAAATCATATTACATACCTAAATATACCAACTAAACTATCTTGTTTAGATGTTTTAAGGTGTACACTCAATTAAACTCCTTTACATATGCTTCCTTAGAATCTACTCCATTGTCTTTCGTAAACCAAATTAATGTTTATTATTTTCATGGTATCAAGTTAGTAGAATCGAATTTGATCAATATCATGGATACTTGATCTTCTTGAAAGCAATACACTCTGAAACATGTGATCCATCATTGAAGGCTTAAATATTTGCCATATTCCTTTGAGGGATAATAATAATTGTCATCGCCATTGTAGAAGCTACTCCAAGCAAGTTCAATCACCTCTTGGTGAACATGTAGCTGACACAAACTGGGTTTGACTCACTCATGAAAAAATCTAAATTCATCATCATTATCTTCATTGTCATAAGTACATTCATCATACCCAAAACATCATTATTAATATCATATAATCATAGCATTGTCATAGTCATCATAATCATCGGTGTCATCATGGCATTAGAA
The DNA here is from genome assembly GCA_001517045.1 of Pseudotsuga menziesii. Lineage (NCBI taxonomy): Eukaryota > Viridiplantae > Streptophyta > Pinopsida > Pinales > Pinaceae > Pseudotsuga > Pseudotsuga menziesii. The sequence continues at coordinate 654,670 of LPNX010668176.1, read as the reverse complement.
TCTACTCCAAGCATGTTCAATCAACCCTTGGTTAACATATATCTAACACAAAATGGCTTCTGAATTACTCACAAAATCTACACTCATCATCGTTATTGTCATCATAATTGTCATCATGAATGTCATCAACATCATCAACATTTCCAATGTCATCATCATCACAAAATAATGTAAGCATGTGACCTACGAGTTCCATTCAACATCTTCAAGATATCTATTTTTACCTTATGATAATTGTTTCCAAAGGAATGCATTGTAATCCAGTCAACTCCATGTTGTGCAGTACAATAATGGAACTTATTCATTGTTTGGACAATGACATAAACATTATTTTTAATGAGCATATCTATATGATACAAGCTTATGATAATAAAAATACTATAAAACTATAAAAAAGTCAATAAGATTAAGGTTCTATAAAAAGTCAACATATAAATGGATTTTTCCAATCATATTCCATTATATTATTTGCAAAGTCATCATCATTATAATCATCATCAATGTGATCGTCATCATCACCATTAATCAGTGTCACCTTATATTAAGCAATTGAACATTAATATAAGAATGTGATTGGTTGATGGCGCCTAGTAGAAAAGGAATAGCGATTATGTTCCTCAATTTACTTTCAGTATCGAGTTACCAAGGGTAGAGGGAATTATTCATTGTGATTGGTTCTCCATTTTTTCCTTGATAGAAATAAACCATTTGATGTGTCTTGGTTTCCCAATTACAGTGGGATTCCTTCAACTTCAACCCAGTTTCATCATGAGAGCTTTCATGATACCTCTTCACTTATTTTTTAGGGTTTGTCTTGCCTCTTTTTCATAGTTGCACATTCTTGCCTTAGTTATGGTTTTTATTTTATCCCTAGAGTATTAGTTGTTATAAACTAAATAATTATGGCCTTGATAACTTCATGTGCTCCAAATTATCCTAGGATAGGCACTTGGGTTACAATCCCAATTTGAGATTGATATATTTCGTGGAACCATGTTAGACAAATGGAGAATTGAGCATAAAAATACAATATCACCCAACAATCAAAGCTAGGAACAATGTTAGGAAAAATGCATGCATTCTTTTGTTGGTAAGGAATTAGTTGTCTTGCATTTTTTTTTCTGGTTAAGTTTAGCCATCATAATATTATTATGAATAACAATTTTTAATACTTAAGATATCGATTTTTTATACTTAAATTATCGATTTCTAATACTTAAGATATCAATTTCTAATAAATGAGATATTTGTTTTCAATACTTAAAATTATGAGAAACTATTGGTTCTCTTTCTCTTCATCACTAGAGTGCCTCTCATGCAAGAAAGGTGATATTCTCTTTCTCGTCATCACTTGAATGCCTAAATTGTGAAAAGGGGGATGTGTTCTTTCTCCTCATCATTTGAAATCCTTAATTGCAAAAAAATGTTGGTGGAATTTCTCCTTCAAATGATTGAATTATAAGTGTTATTTCTCATCATCACTCAAATCCTTGAATTGTGAGAAAGTCGTGCTCTCTTTCTATATATCCCTTAAACCTTGATAAGTGGCATGTGCTCTTTCTTTTCATCACTCAAATGTCTAAATTATGAGATGGACCATGTTATCTTTATCCTCATCACTCAAATGACTAAATTGTGAGATAAGGACAATACTCTTTATAATAATCACTCCAATGTCTAAATGATGTTAAAGAGCATCTGCCTTTACACCTCATCACTTCAATGCTTGAATTGCGCATTGCAAGATTTTTCCATCTAGAAGTTGGCATCTCCCTCACTTTTGTATTGACATCGTTGATGGTTTAAATATCATGTCTTTTAACTACAACAATACCATGTTTTTAATGTAGTTTTTAGCTTTCATAAACCTTTGTAATTTTTTCGTAGTTGATAGCTCCTCCATTTTTTTACTAAAGGACTGCAAAAGGCGGAAGAAAAAATAAGCAATAAAGGAAGTGTGGGGTGAAGGAGCGACAGTTGTGGAAAAGATGCCAACGGGCGCAACCATTTTGGACTTTCCCCTGCAAGTATAAAAGGAAGCAAAAGGTAAGCAAAAGAGGAGGAAAAAAAGGGAAGGAAGATATGTGAAAGTTCATATGTGTAGTAGAACAACAAAAGATAGAGATAATCATATTTGTAACAAAGAGCACTATATTAGGGTCTTGGGTAGTTGGGTTTTGTTTATTTGTTTATGCGACGACGGGTAATCCCGCGGTGATTGTAAGGCCATAGAGCCATAATGTAATGAAGTTTTATCTTTTGTAATGAAGAAGTATTTTTGGGATCCTCAATTTTAAGTGTTATGTCTATTATGTTCTTGATTTGTTTGTTATGAGTAATATATGTGTTATTGTTGCAATGTTCAAAGATGAGTAAGGTATGTTCGAAGATGAGTAAGGTTGCAGTATTCTAAGATGAATTTTTTTGTGATCTAAATGACAGTGAACTTCCACAACCATATCCTTATAGTTAACCAACCCCTATCCCATGTCGATCTTGGTTCTGCTTCGAGTGAGACCTTCCCCTTCGAGGGAGTGAAAATGCCAGTCAAGTAGACTACAATGGTGCCTTTATTGGCCCATGCGTAAGAATCGATCTCAAACTTTTTCCAACAAATGGTTATGTTTCCAGGACCTATTTTTTAACAGGATGTCATTAACTGTATGGATACTTATGTGACAATGATTCAGATCCAATTATAGCGAGATAAGAAGCTTCATAATTTGCAACACATGAAGCCGAATTACAACAGTGGAAAGTATCTAAGTTTAGACAATTTATTTTCTATGGAGGACCACCACTAGATCGGTATGAAGTCTGGTGGGTTGAAGTTCTAGTAACCCTAGTAGAATGGTTATGTATACTTGTAGAAGCACTTGAATATTGTAACCGGCAAAGAGGACTATCCAATGGACTCAAAAAGACCTGATTAGGTTGAATCACCTAGACTCACTACTGACCAAAGCTATTGTTTTTTTGGTAGAAAGTACCCTCATTGGTTATATTATGGAATTTGTGACTGAAAACAATCAATCAACATCTAAAGCCGAATACAAACTCATAAACTCATCTAAAGTTGAATCAACATTTAGTGTAGTTAACTAAATCAATGGTCCATGTATTCTTTCGCGGCTGGAAATACTTACAATGATCTCAAACTCTGATGAGCATTTTCCCTTTTTTATGAACTGTCATTGTTATAAATTTGGGTTTCAATTCTTTCAATTTGCATACTCTAGATCTATAAGTTGTTGGAAGAATATTAGTTTATAAAAATTGTTGAAGACTTCAATACATTTGAACTCCCTCCATTTAGCTGTGGACTGAATCCTTCTTGGAACCTGTGGAATGGCCTTTACGGCTATCATTTCGGTATCAGAGCCTTGTGTTGTAAAGAGCGATGGCACTCAGAGTTAGAGGTCCGAGAAGAAGAGGGGATGCGAATAGAGAAGGTAATGTTGAATTGCTAGAAGATATAAAGAGGTTGCAGGCTAGGTTGGAAGCTGTTGAGATGAACAGACAAAGAGATCCTGATATAGCAGATGTCAGCAAAAATGAAGAAGAACCTCTATCAAAGGAAAGAGAAATTGTAGCAGGCCCTGTGGAAATAAGGTTGTTGAAGTTAGTGATTGGAGCAAGTATGAGACCAAAGCTCGAGGTCCCTACTTATCATGGAGATTTAGATGCTAATGAACTTCTTGATTGTATAAATGAGATGGACAAATTCTTTGACTATGATGAGACGAACAAAGAAAATAAATTTAAATTTGCAATCACAAGATTGAAAGGCCATGCGGCCTTATGGTGGAATGGTGTGCAGACCGAGAGGAGAAACAATGGTAAGAATTCCATTAAAAGTTGGGATCAAATGGTAGCAAAACTAAGAGGTAAATTTATGCCTAAAGACTATCAGATTTCATTATTTAAACAAATGCAAAATCTAAGACAGAGATCAATGACTATAAAATAATATACATAAGAGTTGTTTTAAATCAATCTAAGAGCAAGATATGTGGAAGACACAGCACAAAAGGCAGCAAGGTATCTAAATGGGTTAAGGTATGATATCCAAGATGAAATGAGCTTAATAAGTCCTAAAAATGTGGATGAGGCTCATCAATTGGCATTGAAGGCAGAAGACAAAATACAGAGAAGACAAAGTAGTAAACAGAAGTTTGGCACTCGAGGCAGAGGACAACCAAGTGACAGAGAAAAAGTCACAAGTCAAAAGGATGGAGCTAGCATCTCAATTCAGTAAAGGCAGATGGAAGATGAAGCAAGAGGAGGGAGAACTATATTAAGAGGAAGGGGCAAAGGAAGAGGTAGAGTGACTACCTATCATTGTTATAAATGAAACAAACTTGTTCACAGATCATTTGAATGCCCAGAAAATGAAGATGAAGGAAACAGAGGAGCTCACATTACTAAAGCAACAGAAGAAAATATAAATCCTTAGGTAGTAGAAAACGTACCTGAGACTGGAGAATCCCTTTTGATGACGAAGGTGTTATTGAAGCAAGTGAAGGAGATCAGTGAACCTACACAAAGGAAAGCCTTATTCAGAACTATTTGCAAGGTAGAGGGTAAATGTTGTAAGGTAGTTGTTGGTAGTGGAAGTACTGATAATTTAGTTTCTACAAAAGTTATAGATAAACTAAATTTAAAGAAAATTAAACATCATGTTCCTTATAAAGTTTCTTGGTTGCAGAAAGGACATCAATTGTTAGTTAATGAACAATGTGAGATAGAGCTGCAAATTTGGGAATATAAAGATAAATTAATTTGTGATGTAATTCCTATAGACGTTTGTCACATATTATTGGGAATAACTTGGTATTATGACAGGAAAGCAAAGCATGATGGCAGAAAGAATCTATACAAATTAGAAAAGGATGGAGTCAAGCACAAGCTCATGTCACTGCAAGAGGAAGATTCGGGGGATACGGACAACCCAAAGACATTGTTACTGAGTGGGAAAGAATTATTGCAACAAATAGAAGAAGGAGAGGTAAGTTATGCTATTATTTGTAAACCAAATGTTGTTGTTACAAAAATTGATATATTAGACTTACCATTGGAAATCCAAGACATGTGAAGTGAATATGGAGATATTATAGTAGATGACTTGCCAATTGAATTACCCCCCATAAGAAAAATCATTCATCATATGGATCTTATTCCTAGAACTAGTTTACCTAATAAAGCTGCCTATAGGATGACTCCATAAGAAAATGAGGAAATTAGAAAACAAGTTCGAGCATTGTTGGATAAGGGGTTGATTAGGGAAAGTTTAAGTCCTTATGCAGTCCCTACAGTCTTAAGTCCAAATAAAGATGGGAAGTGGAGAATGTGTACAGATTCTAGGGCCATAAATAAAATCACAATCAGATATTGATTCCCAGTACCTTGAATAGACGACCTGTTAGATTGTATCAGTGGTGCAAGGTATTTTACCAAGTTAGACCTAGAGAGTGGTTATCATCAAATCAAGATTAGAGAGGGGGATGAGTGGAAAACAACTTTTAAAACTAATGAGGGATTATACGAGTGGCTGGTAATGCCATTTGGATTAACAAATGCACCAAGTACTTTCATGAGACTAATGAATGAGGTGTTGAAAGAATTTATTGGCAAGTTTGTGATAGTATATTTGGATCACATTTTGGTATTTAGTGAGACAAAGGAAGAACACTTAAGGAATTTTCACCATGTGTTGAAGAAGCTACATCAAGAAAAATTGATTATAAATCTGCATAAGTGCAAATTTATGAAGGAGGAGTTAATATACTTGGGTTTTGTCATTTCAAAAGAAGGATTGAAGATGGATCAAGAAAAGGTGAAAGCAATCCTGGAGTGGCCTTCTCCTAAAAGTATTTTTGAGGTAAGAAGTTTTCATGTCTTGACAAGTTTTTATAGAAAATTTATAAGAAATTTTAGTGGAAATAATGTAGCCATTATTGAAACCACAAAAAAGATAAACAACCATTTGTGTGGACTAAGTTGAAAGAAGTTTTCAATTATTAAAGAAAAAGATAACAGAGAAACCTATGTTGGTGCTACTTGATTTTACAAAGCCATTCCAAGTCAAATGTGATGCCATTGGAGTAGTTATTGGAGTTGTGTTATGTCAAGAAGACAGACCCGTTGCATACTTCACTGAAAAAATTAAATGATGCAATGCAGAAATATTCATCCTAGGATAAAGAATTTTATACCATAGTTCAAGCACTCAAAAAGTGGAGACATTATTAAAAGTTTGGAGAGTTTGTTTTATATTCAAACAATCATTCTCTACAGTACATTATGCACTAGCCTAAGTTGAATAGGAAACATGAAAAGTGGGTGGAGTACTTACAGAGTTTCACTTTTGTACCAAAACACATTAGTGGACAAGCTAATAAAATAGTCGATGCTCTAAGCAGAAGAAATTTAATTATTCAAGAAAGTAATATTCAAATTTTGGGATTCGAATTTACGAAAGCAATGTATGAGGCAGATTTAGACTTTCAGGAAGCTTATGACACTTGTAAAAACCTAACAATCCATAATAGAGGAAAGTGGACAAAATTTATGATTCAAGATGGTTTGTTATTTAAAAAAAGTCAACTGTGCATTCCAAACTGTTCAATGAGGGAGAATTTTACCAGAGAAAATCATAGTGGTGGCTTAGCTGGTCATTTTGGGTATGATAAGACATATAAGCAGTTGTAGCATTTTTATTATTGGCCAAGGATGAGAACTAAAATTGAAAAGTTTGTAAGTAGGTGTAAAATTTGTCAACTAGCAAAAGGAAAAAGTCAAAACGTTGGGCTATATACACCCTTGCCTATCCCAAATAGACCTTGGGATTCCATCAGCATGGATTTTGTTTTGGGTCTACCAAAGACACAAAAAGGACATGATTCAATTTTTGTAGTGGTTGATAGATTCTCTAAAATGGCTCATTTTATTCCTTGCTTTAAAACAAGTGATACTACATATATTGCTAACATGTTTTTCAAAGTAGTAAGACTTCATGGCTTTCCAAAGGGTATTGTTTCAGACATGGACACTAGGTTTCTGGGACATTTATGGAGGACTCTTTGGAAAAAAAATGGATACAAGATTGGATTACATCTCAGCTTACCATCCTCAAACTGATGGGAAAACTGAAGTTGTAAACAGGAGCTTAGGGAATTTATTAAGTCTAGTTGGTAATCACCCCAAATAGTGGGATCAAGTTTTGGCCCAAGCAGAGTATGCATATAATGATTCCCACAACAGAAGTACAGGAATGAGCCCTTTTCAAATTGTTTATGGTATGCATCCCAGGGGAGTGCATGAGTTAAGAGATTTAGGCAAAGCGAAGAAGAGAAGTACGAATGGTGAGGTTTTTTCCACTACCATGCAAGAATTACATGAGGAGGTGAAACATAAACTGCAAAACAACAGCTTGAAGTACAAAGCCAGAGCATATTTGAAAAGGAGAGAGGTAAAATTCGAAGTGGGAGATATGGTGTTAGCACATTTAAGGAAGGACAGATTTCCAAAAAAAGAGTAAAATGAGTGAAAGTGGCAGAATATCGGACCATGCAAGATTCTAAGAAAGTTTTCATCCAATTCCTATGAGATTGAGCTATCAAAAGATGTAGGAATTTCTCCTATATTTAAAATCGCATATTTGTACCCTTATCATGCATATGAGTACAGTCAAATAGCAGAACAAACTGAAAAGAGAAACAAGTCCAATGGGAAATACAGTTACCAAAAACAGAGCCAATGCTACCTGAGAGGATTTTAGACAGAAGAGTGAATAAGCAAACTAGGGGCAAGGAGTATTTTGAGTATTTGGTTCAATGGAAAAACCATCCAATTGAAGATTCAACTTGGATGAATACTAACATGTTATAGAAAGAAGGTGTCAAAGTTGAAGACCTCATGGATATGAGTCCATGAAATAATTTTTTTCACCCTTGGGAGTCTGATGCAGGGGCATTAGATGTCCAGCTGGCATTTTGAGTCAACAATCTTTAAATTTCATATAATTTCAGAAGTAATTTTGAGGGAGTTGGTTCCCTAATTAGTTAGGGAAAAACTTTGATTTCAATTAGTAACAAAGAACAACAATTTTGATTGTAAATGGGATGGAATAGCTTGAAAAGAGTGAGAGGGTTGAAAGAATAAACATTGAAGACTAGTTGTTAATAAAACTGTCATTTTCAGTCATTTTTCCAGTTTCTTGATGGTTTTCTGTGTGATTCCAGACATTGTGCAGGCTAATGTTTATGTGTGAATATAGCATTAGCATTTGGATGTTTTGTTAAAACCCTAGTTTTATGACTTGTAAGCACTCTCCAAACTAATTGTAGTTTATTTCCAACGTTGTAATATTCACAAATTGCAATTGCAGAGAAGGTTTTTGAAATGAGCAAAAATTCACTGAGTGTAGTTAACTAAATAGATGGTCCATGTATTGTTCCATGGTTGGAAAGACTTACAGTGATCTCAAACTCTGATAAGCATTTTCCCTTTTTATGAACTGTCATTGTTATAAATTTGGGTTTCAATTCTTTCAATTTACATACTCTAGATATATAATTTGTTGGAAGAATATTAGTTTATTAAACTTGTTGAAGACTTCAATACATTTGAACTCGCTCCATTTAGTTGTGGACTGAATCCTTCTTGGAACCTATGGAATGGCCTTTACAGCTATCAATGCCAATATGGTGAAAGACATAATCATGGGAGAGGCCAATATCTATGAGCACATCAACCTATGTGACCACCAGTGGGAATCAGATGGGATACAACTAGATTTTTGGTTTCATCAATTCTTTCACAAACTTGGCTCTGTCTCGAAATCTTAGTACCTACACAAAGAAACGAGGTGATCAGTCGGATTCTAGAAGATGATCCACACAAAATTTTGTCCAGTATTCTCTTTTTTAGCAACCCATCACATAGTGACAGAAGCATTGTCACGTATTAAGGAAGCATTATTTACCAACAATTTGTGGAACATAGGACACTTGTATGTCTATCCTACTCATTAAGAACTATCAAATATCACATCCATGATTCCCAAAGTAATATCTCTTATTTGTTGCGCAAAGGTAGATCACGAGAAATCCGATCCATGTGAGCTTGAGAATTTGTGGCACTTAACCTTCGGGGATCCAAAAGGATCACGAGAAATAAGACAAACAAAACTTGAAGAGATTGGAGCAATATATGTGCAACCTGTCAAGTTGTGAAAGGTCAACATCAGTACATAATATCAACCAAATATGGCATTCATTGGGGGCTACTAGGATGAGAAAGCGATGTCTGAGGTCGCATCACTATTGAAAGAGTATGATTATCTGCTTCCATGATGCTTTACAGAACTCAAATAGATTTAGGGATATCTAGGTGAAATGAAGATTGTGTTGAAACCAAACGCCAAACCTATTAGCCACCAACCATATAGACTAAATCCATGAGTGAAGCAGAAGGTAAAGAAGGAAGTTGATTGCATGTTAAATGTAGGTCTAGTTTTGGTAGATGGATCAAACTTGATCAATCATATCATCATCCAGAGGAATAAATATATAGGTTACATAATGGAATGTGTTGAACATCACATCCTAAATGTTTCCTGTGTACATGGCCCATTCCCGATACTGTTTAGTGATGAAGTGTTAGATCAAGTAGAAGGAAATGAGGCATACTCATTCATCGATGGATTTTCATCCTACCACCAGGTCAGGGTTGCTGAGGAAGATAAGAAGAATACCACACTCAATACATAATGGGGATCATTTGCTTATGATGTGATGCCATTTGGATTGAAAAATACACCAATCATTTTCTTAAGCATAGTGATCGTCGCTTTCTATGAATTCCTTCATAAGTTTTTGGAAATGTATCTGGATGATTGGAAATTCTACATGTTGCCTAAATACCATGTTGCACTTCTTCAAATTATGTTGGATCATTGCAAGCAAACAGGAATTTCTTTGAACTTGCGAAAGTGCATTTTTTGCGTTCATTTTTGCAACTTGTTGGGCCATATTGTTTGCAAAGATGAAGTTATGGTAGATCCTGCAACAAATGCAATAATTTTGAACTTTTAGGCCCCTATGACGGTGCATCCTTGCCTAGTTGTTCCTATGAATGACATCTCATTAACCTCTCCCATACAAGTTTTGCAATATAAGAAGGTTCTAGTGAATAAATCCCCACAAGAGCTTATGATCTCACCAAGAAGATCACCAGACAACTCGAGCTTGGACATTATGTCCACCTTTTGCAATTGCATAAGGGCCACATCTCACTCTCTCATGCCCCTTTCTACCACTGCTAAATATTATGGAAGCTTGGAAGATGAGAATTTTGAAGACCAAGTGGCCCCATAAATCTTTGCAGACAATCGTGTGTACCTTCAGTTCTTGTTTCTTAGTCTCCTTGATGTTATGGATTACTTGAATATTTCTTCAAGGAACCTGGCCTCTTGTTGAAGGAGTAATAGTCACTTTTATAAGCATGATAACACTTCCAAAGAGGTCATCAGCACTGAATATTTTAAAGATGAGAATGTAACATGCCTTCCTACTTTATCTAACGCTGCAACCAAAGGTGAGCCAATCTTTCTTATGGGAATGATACATATTCATAGAGTCTAGTAATTTCCTTCAGGATCCCGCATATGGGATTTGAAAGTTGATGTTTTTCAATATCATAATTGGTACACAAATGTTGTTCAATGCCAAAGTTGGCTCCTTCATTTGAGGATCCAACAACAAAGGACTCACAAGGATCATGACCGTATCAAAGTTGACTCAAGAGAAATTCAACCCCTGTGGTCGAGGCTTGTTGGCTCCTTCATTTTTGGAGAGGACCACAAAAGGTGGAAGAAGAAAGAACTGAAGAAGGAAGTGTGGGGTAAAGGAGCAGGAGTTGCAGAAAAGATGTTAATGGTCGAAACCATTTTGGACCTACCCCTGCAAGTATAAAAGGAAGCATAAGAGGAGGACAATAAGAGAAGGAAAATATGTGAAAGATCATATGTGTGGTGAAACAACAGAAGACAAAGATAATCATATTCGTATCAGAGAACACTATATCTGGGTTTTGTTTATCTATTTTTCATATTCCGTGATAGGTAATCCCATGGTGATTGTAAGGCCATAGAACCATAATGTAATGAAGTTTATTTGTTGTAATGAAGAAGGAATTTTTGGCCCCTCAATTCTATGTGTTATGTCTATTATGTTCTTGATATGTTTGTTGCGAGTAATATATATGTTATTGTTGTAATGTTCTGAGATGAGTGGTGTTTTGATATCCTAAAATGAATTATGGTGTGATCTGAATGATAATGAACTTCCACAATTGTATCCTTACAATTAACCAATCCTTATCCCACGTTAATCTTAGTTGTGCTTTGCATGAAACCTTCCCCTTCAGGGGATTGAAAATTCCAACACACTAGACTACATCGATGCCTTTGTTGGCCCATGAACAAGAACTCAAAGTAAATTTTCTCCCAACAATAGTTTTTAAGAAAATTGTCATTATTTCACAAGTCAATTCTAATATTGGCGCAAATAATGTCACTATTAGCGTCAACTTTTTCACCAGAAATAACTTCCCTTTTAGTGTCAACTTTAGCTTCTATTTTAGTACCAATTTTACCTTTTTTATCACCTACTTTGATTAAAATTAGCACTAATATTTCCAAATAAATAGCAACATGAGCACCAAGTTTAGCTTCATTTTTAGTACTTAGTTTAGCTTTCATTTTAGCGCCTAATTTAGTTTCATTTTTAACATCGACTTTACCTTCCTTTTTATGGCGTACTTTTTTTTATCGGGTTTCCTAAGTAACCAATAAAAACAAGGGAACCTTTTCAGAATGAAATTTAAGAAACATTAAGAGCTAAGAATAAGCCACTTGCCTCAATCCTCGTGAGAGTGAGGGCATTTCTATTATTTTAATTATAGTTTCTTATTTTCCCTCATAAAAACCGTAGTAATTATTATTTCATTTTTTTATCATTTACTCTCTTTCTCTCTTCCCTTCTCCTCCTTCTCCTTTTTCACTTAGGGTTTCATCCTCATCGAGCCTTGGGTTTTAGTTTCATGGAGGAACCTCCATGAGGAAGGTAATGTATCCTCTCTTCCTTTCCCTCCTCCATTCCTATTTTACTTTGATTTTCCTTTATTGATTTGCTAATTTTTATTATGTATTGTTGTTGTAAGTAATGTTTTACGGATGGATTCTAAGGTTTCATGGAATAACATCCATAATAAATGTAATGAGTTCTCCCTTCCCCTCTTCTCCTTTATTCCTTCCTTCCTCTTTTACTTTTCTTTTAACTTTTTTTATTTGTTAATGTTTATTGTTCTTTTGTTATTGTAGATTTGGGGTTTCATGCATGGAGGCTAGGGTTTGATGGAGGAAAATCCATGAGGAAGGTAATGGCTTCTCCTTTTCCTTCTTATCCTTCCTCTTTTAATTTTTTTTCTTTATTGATTTGTTAATGTTTATTATTGTTTTTTTTTGCACATTTAATAAAGAAAGAAGAAAAATAACATTTTGGGGATTTTTCTTAATGGATAGATCTATTTCATGGATGTGGCCTAAGGAAATCCCTTGCATTCTTGTGAGGAGATATAGGTTCAAATCTCTGCACTCACATATCCCTTATTACTTATTTTTTCATTTTTATTGAATGTTGATATTTATCTAAGATCTACATTATTAACTTCTCGACATGCATATGTTAGGCTAGTTTCAATTTAGACCTAATTTTTTAATTCTAGATTTATGTGGTAATGTATCTCAAGTATAGTTATTTCCTTTTGGTGAGTGATCTGGTTTCAAATCCCAACATTCCATTACCATTTTCCATTTTTTATCATTTTCCTATTATGTTTCTGTAAATTCTAGTTTGTGTCGGCTTAGTCTAGTTCCAATTCATATATGCGCTTTAATAGTATATTTTTTGTGGGAATGTAGCTCAAGTAGAGCTCATGTCTTTTGGCAAGTGATATGGTTTCAAATACCAACATTAATTTACCACTTTTTCATTTCTTTAAAAAATCTTTGCACATTTTAATCCATAGAGAATTGGTGCTAAATTTGACGCTAAAAAGGGAGCTAAAAACGAAGCTAAACCTGACACTAAAAGGGAATCTAGACCTGACGCTAAAAAGGAAGGTAAACCCAAAGCTAAAAAGGAGGCTAAACCTAGAACTAAAAAGGAATCTAAACTATAAGCTAAAAATCAAGTTAAACCTAGTGCTAAAAAGGAAGCTAAATTGCATGCTAAAAAGGGAAGCTAAACATAGCTCTATTTTGAAATGTCGTTTAACATTGAATTTAGCATCACGCAACTATTCCAAATTGAAAAAAAATAACATTAAAATACATCACTAAATTAGGCACTAACAACATGTTTTGTTGTAGTGTTAGAATTCCATTTTCATTCGAGTCGAAGTCATTTTCCTTATTGTTTGTCATGTGAATGACTATGCCTTGGGTACTTATATAAAATACCATGGATTCTTTATTTGCACAGAAAGTCCCTTGCTTGGACTAAATCCATGGACATCCAAACATTGTTATGGAGGCATCCAACTTGAATCCTTGAGACTTCAACTGTAACAATAGCCTTTGTTTCATGGAAAACTATAAGAAATGTTGTTAATTTACCCATGATCTTAATGATGTAGCCATCGCTAGCTCAAATAAAAAAAATTATGTGCTTACGAGTATATTTTACAAGAACCTCCTTGCATAATATAATGAACTAAATATTAAATTATGCGTTGATATCCACTATAAATTCCAACTTCCCCCCCCCCCTCCCCAACCCACAATAATAATAGCAAGATCCCTCAAATCTTAATTGAAAAATATACTAATCATATTTACCTTAACTATGTACTATCCTTTAAATTCTTTGGACTTGGGTTGTAGTTGGCATATAAGAAATTCATAGATCTTCCACATATGATATTTTTCATCAACTATCCAGCTAAAAACATTGGTAAAATTCCTTCCTTATTCCACTCTAGATTTCTAACCTTACTTTGTGGCTTTATTCATTATGTGCCTCTTCATTGTGTAGCTTGTACTTTGATGAAGAACTTCAATGTTATTTCTATGTGCTTCTTTTTTCATCTACAATACATCTCATCATCACTCCATGCTACACCATATTCATACTCTTTGTCTTCTAATCCTTTTGAGCATGCTTCTATCATTATAACTGCATCCTTTTCTTTTGTGTCTTGTATATATATTATCATCATGCATTCCTTATCCTTTGTGACCTCAAGATTCTTAAGTGTCTCTTGATCACCAACATTACATTGCATAGAAACACAATCACCAAAATTGTTATAGATGTAATTCTATGTTGTATGTCCACAAATACCATAAAGAGCATTTAGAAGGTTTTTTTCCCTCTTGGTAGACTCATTGTAGTATAGTGTCTTTGTACACGCGTGAAATTAGCATATACTAAGGGTGATGCTTGTCATTCCTAGATCTCCATGACACCTTGAATAGGTTGTTCAACTTCCACTACTACATTTAGGGTTGGAATTTAAATGTTTAAATTGATATTTTATTGAAAAAACCCCTTTAAGGATGAAATTCGGTTTAAAAAGAATGAAATCAATATTTTTTTTAAATCCACCCAATAGTAATCAATTAAGTTACATGAGTATACTAACGTTGCTTAAGAAATGTTAAGGACATCATTGCCTTTGTATTCAGTTATGTATAAATAAAAAACTTTTATCGATATAATGTCACATAACCAACATTGTGTGATTTGTTCCAATTCTTAACCACAATTATTCTATACTTTTAACATGTTCTCATTGTTATCAACATCATCGTTGTCATCATCATCATCATCTTTATCCTCATCAATATCAATCCTCATCCTCATCAACATTAATCCTCATCCTCATCATCCTTGACATTGTCATCATGATCAACATTATAATCATCAAAATCGTTCTCATGATGATTGTTATTGTTGACCTCATCATCAAAATTGTCATCCTCAATGATGAGGATGACAATGATGAGAATCAATCATGAGGATGACACTGACAATGACAAGGATGAAAGAAATCATTGTCATTAGCATCACCATCATTGTCATCATTGTATCATGATCATCCAACTCCTAGGCCATATACCTCCCAACAAGGGTTTGCATTGTGTTTTATAGGTGTTGTTCATGGCCCTTTATCTCCATAAGGTTAAATTTGGGTTTAAGGCCCTTATTTCATTCCTTGAACATGTCTAGGTATCAGCACCCATTCTAATGCACAAAACAATAATACAACCCTTGTATCCCACTTGGAGGCCTACACATAACCCATACAAAGGGATCATGGGTTAGTTGTTATATTATGGATTAAGGATTATAATATGTGTTAAAGGCTATATTAGAGGCCAGAGATTCATGTCATATTATATATTATGTCTTATATTTGTGTGGGAGTATGACTATATTAATACTAGTATGGAAGTAGTAATTATATTAATATGGGTTATAGTAGTGTAGGGTTTAAACTTTTATTATAGGTTAAAGGTTATATTAAAGGTTAGGGATTAATGGCATATCAGATATTATGTGATATATTTGTGTGGGACTATGACTACATTAATACTAGTATGGGGTTAGTAATTATATTAATATGGGTTATAGCAGTGTAGGGTTTAAACTTTTATTATAAGTAGGGGGTGGGGGTTATATTAGTATGAGGTCATGGGATATGAATTATATTAGTATACATGATTCAAAATTATATTGCATACCTAAATATACCAACTAAACTATCTTGTTTAGATGTTTTAAGGTGTACACTCAATTAAAATCCTTTAAATATGCTTCCTTAGAATCTACTCCATTGTCTTCCATAAACCAAATTAATGTTTATTATTTTCATGGTATCGAGTTAGTAGAATCAAATTTGATCAATATCATGGGTACTTGATCTTCTTGAAATAAATACACTCTGAAACATGTGATCCATCATTGAAGGCTTAAATATTTGCCATATTCCTTTGAGTGCTAGTAATAATTGTCATCGCCATTGTAGAAGCTACTCCAAGCATGTTCAATCACCTCTTGGTGAACATGTAGCTGACACAAAATGGGTTTGTCTCACTCATGAGAAAATCTAAATTCATCATCATTATCTTCATTGTCATAAGTACATTCATCATACCCAAAACATCATTATTAATATCATATAATCATAGCATTGTCATAGTCATCATAATCATCGTTGTCATCTTCACCTTATAATCTACTCCAAGCATGTTCAATCAACCCTTGGTTAACATATATCTAACACAAAATGGCTTCTGAATCACTTACAAAATCTACACTCATCATTGTTATTGTCATCATAATTGTCATCATGAATGTCATCAACATCATCAACATTGCCATTGTCATCATCATCACAAAATAATGTAAGCATGTGACCTACGAGTTCCATTCAACATCTTCAAGATATCTATTTTTACCTTATGATAATTGTTTCCAAAGGAATGCATTGTAATCCAGTCACCTCCATGTTGTGTAGTACAATAATGGAACTTATTCATTGTTTGGACAATGACATAAACATTATTTTTAATGAACATATCTATATGATACAAGCTTATGATAATAAAAATACTATAAAACTATAAAAAAGTCAATAAGATTAAGGTTCTATAAAAAGTCAACATATAAATGGATTTTTCCAATCATATTCCATCATATCAAAAATATTATGTTATATTATTTGCAAAGTCATCATCATTATAATCATCATCAATGTGATCATCATCATCACCATTAATCAATGTCACCTTATATTAAGCAATTGAGCATTAATATAAGCATGTGATCGGTTGATGGCGCCTAGTAGAAAAGGAATAGTGATTATGTTCCTCAATTTACTTTCAGTATCGAGTTACCAAGGGTAGAGGGAATTATTCATTGTGATTGGTTCTTCATTTTTTCCTTGATAGAAATAAACCATTTGATGTGTCTTGGTTTCCCAATTACAGTGGGATTCCTTCAACTTCAACCCAGTTTCATCATGAGAGCTTTCATGATCCCTCTTCACTTATTTTTTAGGGTTTGTCTTGCCTCTTTTTCATAGTTGCACATTCTTGTCTTAGTTATGGTTTTGATTTTCAACCCTAGAGTATTAGTTGTTATAAACTAAAGAATTATGGCCTTGATAATTTCATGTGCTCCAAATTCTCCTAGGATAGGCACTTGGGTTACAATCCCAATTTGAGATTGATATATTTGGTGGAACCATGTTAGACAAATGGATAATTGAGCATAAAAATACAATATCACCCAACAATCAAAGCTAGGAACAATGATAAATAAATAATTTCATCAATACAATCCACATAAGTAAACATATTATAATGACACAGACGCGATCCAAATTCCTATCCTATATTAATTTAATAGAGTACAAAATTGAAATACCACTGCAAATTAATGAAATGTGCTATACACCGAAAACTTGAAGGTGGTGAGGAAAAATAGTTATAGTTGATTACATTGTTGCAATGAATTACAATTTAATATTTGTAGTACAATTGCAATTATAAAAATCGATGTCCTAATTGTATTTCCAATCAAGCTATAAACAATTTGGAAACGAAAGAAATGTTCATTTTGTATCTATATTAAATAAGATTTTATTTTCCTAGGAATAACATCGTGGAAAACCTTTCGAGTACTTCCCCATGATTCATGTATAGTAAACAAGGTAAACCATTAACTTTGATTACAAATCTTGAGCTTTAGGGGATTAAGAGAGTTGAACCCATGACTTCCCCAACTTTGTAGGGGGGATATATCATGCCTATCGCATGACCACTTGAGCTAACCCTCGAGGATATTAACTAAGAAATTATATCTTAAATAAAATTTCCAGTTTCTTGCCAAGTAATATATAAAACATAGTATTGTATATTTATATTAGTTGAAAGTTTCATATCCAAGTCTAACTAGTATTAATGATGATGAAGACAATGGAAATGACAATGACAATGATGAAGATGATGATGATGATGACAATAATGACAATGATGATGAGAAAGAGAGGAAGGATAAGAGGGAGAGAAGGAGATCAGATAGGAACAAATGCTTTTTGACTCATTGATGATGATGGTTGTGCTAATGATAATGGCAATGATGATGACGATGTGTTATTTTATAATGGAAATTATGATGATGGAATTCTTATTTTATAATGACAATGATGAAGACAAATGGTTTTTGACACACTATTAATAATGACCAACAATAACTATATTGATGATGATGATAATGGTAATGATGATCATCGTCATCATTGTCATATATAGATAGATAGATAGATAGAATAAGATAGAGTATATATATATATATATATATATATATATATATAACAAATAAATAAATAAGAAATAATAGGCAAATATAACAATATACAAATTGTAACCAATAAAACATATTAAACATATTAAAAACAATTGACAAAACAAGTGTGTTCCTCTTGGATGCAAGGAGGTCCTAATCCCACAAACCATCGAGTGATAGAGCCTCCACCATACTAGAGATAGTAAATACCAAAAACCATCGAGCGATAGAGCCTCCACCAAGCTAGAGATAGCTAAGATAGAGGAGACCTTGATCAACTACTAGAGATAGAAACAAAGGAGATCCCACCAACATAAGAGACATAGACAAGGGAAAAAATATAAGGGACCTATATATTATATTATACATTATATATTATTTATAAAACATAACAAAAAAATAAAAAATAACAAATACAAAACAAAATATATGAAACATTTTAAAATCAAATCATAGAACAAGTACATTCCCCTAACGTGTAAGGAGACATACCGAGCCCAAAAACCCTTGAACAACATAACCCCGAGTGGACTAGAGATATAAAAAAAAAAATACAAAGGATACCCCAAGTGACTATTGGAGATAGAGACAAAGGATATCCCACCTACATAATACACAGAGACAAAGGCAGAAAGCTCAAGGGACCAACAATGCTACCCAAATTGATGAGAACCTATGCATTTGACTTTGTGTATTTAAACCAAATGTGAATATTTTGTGGATTGTTCATATATCATGATTCACAAGCAACGTTCAATTTTATTTCAAAATAGTGTATCTAAGAATGAGATTTAAACCCATGACTACATGAATACACTAACCTAGAAATGCCAAGTGAGTTCCTAGGATCTATGGGTTTTCTTATGTGATTGAAAATCGCTACTAGGTTTGCTAAAGAGCATTGATGGAGTTCTAAATCTCAATCACAATACCCCTATTATAAGTTCCTTTCATTGATGATGTTCTCAATCTCAAACACAAACATTTCATTTGGTTAATTTGACCTCAATAGAACAAAATTTTAAATTGTTTTCTCGCAAACTTGAATCGAACATTTTTTTCCTCTGAGGATTTAGTCCAACTCAAGATGTGTTAAGCCTATAGAGTGAATAACACTGGTGATATATAATGCATTCACCCAAATATTCCCTCCATAGGTTTATAATGCTCAAATCATGTCCTTAACTTCTTGATCTAGTCCAAAAAATATAGGTGCGGATGATGCAAATCCTAGCATGTCAATAGTGTGTGTCCTAATGCAACTGGGAGGATCAATTAAGATGGATCCAATACCCATATCAAGATTAAGGATGTTAATAGAAATATGATATATGTACATTTACAATCAATTATGGAGACAAGGGTAGTCACATGGAATACATAACTATTGTTGGTGCAAGTCACATGGTTGTTGTTTATGTGTCATTTTGTCTACTTTTGTAGTGTTTCTTATTCAATGCTTTGTTATAGTATTTATATGATATAGCTTATGGATAAAGGTATAGACCTCAACTTTCCATACTATATTTTGATATTGAAACAATTCTCAAAACCATGTTTTAAAGCTCTACCTCTGAACAAATTAATTATGAAGCATAAAAATCCACAAAAATACCTTTGTTCGGACTTCCAGAATTTCTTTTTCTCTATAAGCTAAACTATTGCACTAAATAGAAATAAATTATACATAAACTTAGTTAGTTGGTCAACCACTTGGGAAACCCGAGTAGCAGCAAAACAAGAGATCATCACGTAAGCTATCATGTGTCAAAAGCAAGTGTTTATAAAAGTTCTAAGAGTAACCTTCCTATTGTTAGTCTTATCATGGAGACAATATATATTATAAGACTTGAACGGATAACTAGAACTACCAAACATAACAAAACAATCTTGAACAATATTTAAATTAATGATAATGCCCATCATTATTTAGATTGAGATAAAATGGACCTCTTAGTCTAAGGTGGAGAGAACGTCCTCAACTTGAGTAACCTTCTCTACAAACCTAAAGCATGTAGTAGCCTTTGTGATCAAGCTAATATCGGCATTCATCCATCGCATTTTAAGATTTCATCCATTTGAAGAAGAATTTCCTTGAGCTTCTTTGTATGCTCCAACAACTCTTTTCCAAGCAAATATTTCATATTCCAATATAGCCTAATGGTTAGAACGTACTTCGTATCTCAGGTCTTGAAAGTCCCAACATCAAGTATCCAAGCCTACATATCATGTCTCATGTCGTCCTCCTCCATCGCCTCTTGATTGTGCTTGACCTAATCTTCGAACCTGTCAATTTCCTTTTGAATGTTAATCAAAGTGTGTCATCGAAGTTGAGGCCTGCACTTCTTACATGACTCTTGGATGATGGTTGAACCCATATCCCCATATGTCCCTTCATATTGTTTAGGTTGTCTTCCTATCCATATTTCCCTTTGTAATCAACTTATAAGCACCCCCTATAATATTCTTGTTAATGCCCCTGAAGAATTGTAACAATAGGGTTTCCCACAATTTATCCCTATTACGCTTGCTCCTAACACTATAAAATTTCTCTTAAATGTAGTCTGAGCCACTCAAGTTGTGAAAAATCCATAGGGAAAGGAGTGAAAGATAAAGCTTGGTAAATATACCTAATTGCTTTATTTGTCGTTTCTTATATCTCCCACTTTTCGTCGAGTCGAATTGTACCAATGTGCTTAGCTGTCGGGATTTCATTCATTTGGAGTGCTGCCGTGGAATTTTCGAACCTTCCCGTCGACTACACAACTTGCTTGCCAGGTAGGCCAACCATGGTTTCTCCCTCCTTTTGATTTTATTGGTCATTTTGGGAGCTAGGGTCTTCCCTTGGCTAGGTTTTCCCGCCATTGTGTAGTTAGTCATCCAAAATGAATTTTATTCTTACGTCGTGAGGTATCAGTCAAATTGACAGTTTTTGTAGTGGGGGTTTTTCTTGAGCCTATTTTTGAGCCGTTATGGAAGCTCAAGCCCGATCTGAAGGTTTAGGTAGTTGGTGCAGACAAGCGTTACGTTGTCTGTGCCGATTTTTGTGGGGTTGTTTATGGCCGTCCGGGGGGAGTTTTCAATTTTCTTAGGCACTCACCCTAGTTTCGAGGAACGGCGAGGGGTTTTCAGCATTTTGGTCGAACTGGTATTTTCGCATTTTTAATTACAATTGATAGTGTGGTTCTTGTATTTGAGGATTTAGAGTATTTTGATTGCAATCTGATTTTAATGATAATTTCTCTATCGGGGTTATGTTTTAGTTGTAGAAAGACTTAGAGAATTTTAAACACAACTGCAGAAGTTCCTTTTCCTTGTCATTTTCTTTCATGCATTAACGTTTTGTATAGTTTATTTGTGAAAATGCATATGGATGAGGTAAATAGTGTTATACAGTTCTCCTTCATTTTTAACACTAGCTAGAAGCTCCAATAGTCTAATAACATATTGTGTTTTCTGCCAGGGTAACCATTGCAAAGGAGATATGTCTAAAAGACAAAAGAAGAAGGCTCTTGTTGAGGGAGAACCAGATGTGGAAATCATAACCAAGGTGGAATATATTTATGACGATACCAGAGCCACCACTGGAGTAGAGCCAGATTACAAGTGGGGTGAAATATACCGGATGATTGCAAATCAAAATGTGCCTGATGCAGGGTTCGAAGAACTGACTATATATGCAAACATCGAGAAATCTGCTCTTATGAAAGTGGCCACAAGACCTGAGTTGTTCCCGTGCTCAGAGGTGATTGGTTGGATTCTGTGTGGGGTAGATGTAACTACTATGATCCTAGAAAACACTGCCAAACAGGGCTATGCTGCATACAGTCCTGCTTATGTCTCAATGGCATATCACCTACCTCCTACTCAAATATACTTAACCGAAAGTTGGTTGAAAGAGATAAAATTGGACCTGGTTGAAACAGTCAAAGGATGATGATACCTAGGAAGAACTTTCGAACCAGGCCATCAGGGGAATATAAAACAACCACTCTCTAGACCCCTTATAGATTTATAGCACTTATGCTGAATAGAGTTTTTGGGAGAGCTCATGGAAAAAAGCTTCAAATTGGGATGGATACCAATTATTTTCCATGTGGCAACTCAGGGGACCATATTCAACTGGGAAAACATAGTGTCCAATAGCCTCTCAACCTGCATATCTTCAGCTTTGGGAGGGGTGTCACAAAAAAAGTCAGAGTTCTACATGAGCTCTATCTTAGTGGATTGTATATTATGTACCCGGTCATTTCCATCCTTGAGGTGTAACTGGGATAGGGACAGAACCCTTGTATACGTTGCATACAAATTATTTTGGGCACACAAATATTATAGCCACTACAAAGAGATATGTGAGCACTTCATCACGCCTTTGTACATACTGATTTTCCTGACTGAATGCAACTGCATGTCAGAAGATGCATTCAAGGTTATTGAAGAATATGGAAGTTATTATCTGACTGACGAGGGGATGTATATTAGAATGTATGGTGGCTCTAGGGCACCTTCTCTACTCCCCAAATATACCACTGATTATGTGTTACATAAGGAAGCAATTAGGCAGGTATACATTGATGGTGTTGGAAGATTCTTGTTCAAACATAAGAAGGAAGCATATCCTTCCATACCTTTCAGGCTAGGGAGTTATAAGTTTACAAAGGTTAAACAGACTGCAGAATTTGTGTAGGAACTGGAGCACTTTCATTTTGGTGAAATGAACTTCCACGGGAATGAATCCCAAAATAAAGTTGCAAAACATTGCAAGGTGGAAAATGTTCATTTTGAATACACAAATTTCTGGGACAAGGATGAATAAATCTTCAGAAATGCAAAGAATATGACTGCATTAAAGAAGAGATTTAAACAGAAAATCACCATTGTAGGTGGAAAGGGCAAAACCACAAAGAAGACATTCGAAGAAGAAGAGGCCAGAAAAAGAGAAGAAGATGCTAGAAGGCTAGCACAAGAGGCGGAAGGTTGGCTAAAGCATGAAGAAGAAGAAAGAAAGAGGGCTGCAGAGGAAGCAACAAAGAAGGAAGAAGCAGCAAAGAAGGAAGAGGAGGAAAGAAAGAAGAAGGAAGATGCAGAGATAAAGAAAAAACAAGAAGAAAGTGAGGGTCAGAGGTTAATAGGATCGCAAACAGACCAGCAAACTACTGAACAGATGGATGCACAAGGGGCACATGATCAAACATATCAAGGGCATGGACAGGATAATCCTGATCTTCAGGTGCCTGCTACAACTTCTGGCAGCACTCAAGAACAAGTTGTTTTTTCTGGATTTAATTTGATACCTTTTATGTAGAAAGAAGGAGAAGAGGTCCCTAATTTCAACACTATCTTCTATGACAAGGAGAAGAAGAGGATTGTCAAAAGAACTGAAAGAAAGATTGAAACAGGAGGACAATCAGGTAAGATGATAACTGATAAAACTTTGGTGTATGGCACAGATGCGGATCTAAGATTGACAGCAAGATCTGGGGTGGCATTAACCCAAGCTACAGAAGATAATGTAGATAGATTGATGATGGATCTAGAGTAATCAAGAAAGAACGTAAGTCAGTTAAAAGAAACACTGAAGAAAGAAAGAGATGAAGGCCACAAGCTGAAGAGAAAATTTGAGGACATGCAAAATGAAGTGAAGACTTCAAAGGCAGAGCTCTAGACTTTGTAGGAAAATAAAATGACTTTAGAAATTGCTGCATAGAAAAATGCTCAGAATAGCTTGGCAGAATTACAGAGACTGCAGTTAGAGCTTCAAGTGTTGAAAAATGAGAAGACTGGCCTTCAAGTATCATACGAGACTCTAAGTTCAAAGAAGGTCTAGCTGCAAAACAAGGTAATTGAGCTGGAATCAAAGAATGTTTCCACTGAAGAGAGAGGGAAACAATGTCAAATGCAGATAGCATCTTTCGAGGGATAGAATGCTTCATTAATAGCATCATTGAAAGATGCTATGGAATAGAAGATGGATGTCCAACCTTTGAAAGAATATGTTCTAGCCCAGAGGAAGAAAATCCACCAACTACAAGTATGCATTGAGGAAGAAAGGTGTAAGATTATGCAAATAGATAGCAGATTAGAAGAAATCTTGGACACCACTTCATATTTTGTAGACAGATCTCAAGATATTTTGGAGATCCTGACTCGAAGGATAGTGTGGATAGAGACAAATAAGGAAACCCCTGCAGAGCTACCAGACAAAGATCGGCAAAGTCTAAAGCAGGACTATGACTTGTTGGAGTTTGCGATCAATACTACAGAAGAATTCAAGAAAACGGTGAAGAAAATGAGAGGAGCCTGTGCTGAATACTGCAGAAGGGTGCTGGTCACCTACAACAAATGCCAAGTTGCTGCAGAACAAAGACTGGATGCAATACCAGAACATGAGTTGTTCATAGAACAACTACATAGCAAGTACCAGGAAGATGAACAGAAGATCCAATAAGTCAAGCATCTAGATGAGCAGATCCTGAAGAATGCAGTGACTCATGCAACAGTCAGCATCCATTTACTTGAAGATCAGCTACGCTTGAGTCCAGCAAGAATAGAGGTGGTTAAGAATCAGGCTGCAAAGTATGAGATCAACATCCATTTTCTTGAACCCTCAGATTTTGAAAGCATAGCAGCAGAGGCCCAGGCATGGAAAAAGTTTATTAATGATCAAGTGGGGCCCTCTTCATAAAAGTGCTCTATTAAATTTTTTTTAAATGTAATATATTGTATAATGTATGAGCACTCACTACAGGACAAAAAAATTTGGATTGAAACGTTGGGGAAGCCCAAAAGTCATTTTGGGGAAGTCCAAAAGTTTTTCCTTTTTGTATAAGTAGAGGAGAGTTAGATAGAGATGGGAACTTTTTCCCAGATAGATTTGTGAGAGTATGTTGTAAGAAGAACTATTTCCTTTTGCAATAAAGAATTACAAGTTTCGTGTTGGAGAAGGCTTGGTGGAATTCTTCAAATGTTGTGCTATGGATCTGTTGAATGTGAACTATTTCATTTTCAGCTTGTGTCCATTAACTGTGAGATCGTTCTAACTCTTTGAACCTATGTTCTTGTTTTTTTTTTTTTTTTTTCAAAGAAAAAAAAGCGTAATTTTTATTCATCTTTCGAGATCAAAATTACATTCAGTATATTCACATCCAGGTGAATTCCAAAATCCAAAAAAATGGATCCAAAATGTAGACTTTTCAGTCTTCTGTAATAGAAAAAATACAAAAACAAATTAAGCGTTTTGTAACAACAATGATATAAAGAGATATCATTCCTCCAGAATACTAACAGCATACCACCAACTGACTGTAGTGTCATATGCTATCCAAAAAACCAGAACACATATAAAAATTCCGAAATATACATCAAAAAACTGTAAACTCCATATAGCAGCAACAGTGAGCATGAATATCCCAAAGTTTGAGATCCAATAACTACCATCAAGATCATAACAACTGGCTATATACTATCAGAGCATATTAACACAGTAAACTGTCAGTTCAAAATGTAACTGTGATGAACAGTTATATCATCCTGTCAAACAAAAAACCATCTGTACCAGCTGAATGTGACAAAATCCCAACACAACTGTTCAGACTTAATAACCCGAAATAAGCATCCATAGAACTAGATCAAATGTGCAGAAAACAGGAGCATCTGTGTATACACAACGAGCATAAAGATCCAAAGGGAACTTAGAACCAAAAACTGCCATCGTGAATCTGGCATCTATATACAAACATAACTTTGACTGCAAACTGTTCCAGCCATATACAAAACCCGCGGAACAAACCAGTCATAATAA
>LPNX010668176.1:595845-627160 GCA_001517045.1 Pseudotsuga menziesii | reverse complement strand
AACCATGAACCCCAACCCGATTTGAAACCGAAGCTCCCACCTCCTCTTGACAAGCAACCGAAGGGTACCGTAAAGGGGATCCACACCCCCGATGCTCAGAAGAAGCCAAAGGCACCCTCCAATCCTCCACCAAAGAATCACCACTCGAACCCAAACCCTACAGATTCAGACCACACTCCTCAACAAAAACCTGTTCGCGGCCATCCACAAGCCCAAAACCTTGCTCCAAGGAAGACGCCGGAAACCCTAAACAAGGAAACCCCACATCCGACCATCTAGAAGACCCCAACAAACCCTCATTCCACTGAGCAGGGGGCACCGCATCCGAAGCTTGAACCACCGGAGAAGAAAAAGGAAAAGTTAACCCTGCAGCCGACCAGCTAGAGGCTCCCACCACACCCTCATTCCACTGAACAGAGGTCGACCCAGCCGTAGCATGAACCATCGGAGAGGAAACAGGACAAGAAGACGGAGAAAGAGTGTATGCCGGCCCTAGTTGCTTGCCCAGAACCTGGCCATCTATTCCCAGCCTAGGGATATCCACAATCTGGTCCAAAGAACTGCCACATGTCACCACCCAAATATCAATGCTCTCCAACCCATCACTGGAGTAATCAACAGCCTCCGGTTCCTCCAATAATGGCATCGTAACCTCCAAACAGCCCCACAAAACACACCAAACCACTAGCAAACCCAAAAACCAGGACCGTAAACCACTGCTCAGTCCAAAAGGAAACCCTGAAAACAACACAGATTTAATCTCCGGCAACAGTCCAAACTACCACCGAAACCCTCGTGTCCATGGAAAGGAAATTAAGGATTCGAACCTATGTTCTTGTTATGAATGCACTCTAGTTTATTCTATGAAATTTCCACTGTGAGTAATGAAGGCTTTTCATAAACAATAAGCTATGTTGGTGTTCATATATCTATTAATGTTTATGTGTTTTGAAATAAGTAACAGCTATCTGTGATTTTTCTTAATGCATGCGCAGAAATACATTACTCATTGATAAATGATAATCTTGCTCCCTAGGGATAGGTTAGATAGTTATTTTTAGTTTCTTGCTGTGTGTGATTTAGATGCGAGAGAGTTAAGACGAGAGGTAAGAACCTGTGCATCACATTGTGACCGCTCCTCGTATTCTCTATCAATATGCATTTTTAGATAGGCACTCGCATATCATACTCAAATTCAAAAAACTAAAAATATACATGGTGGACCGGGCCGTAACCGGTAAAACCTTTATTTTGTTACTTGACTTACGGTAGCCAGACCGTAAACCGGACAGATTCCCTATACCAAACAGTAATGAGCTGGTTGGGAACGTTAACTGGGGAGAATCCCTAACTGTTGTCACCTGCGATTTTCTAGGCCTCAACAAAAACACAAACAAAAAAAATTGCAACTTGTAAAGGTTTACTTTGGTGTTTTCATAGAAGTAAAAAACATACTTTAAGCACACCCAAAAATGAGAAAAGTTAGCTCCTTTTTCATTCACTTATGTTCCTTAACTTGGATTTATTTGTTGTACATTCACTTACTATTTTTAGCATAGCTTTATGGTGAATAGGAAATTTACAAATTTAAATTTATGTTTTTACTATGGCTCGTGTCTCTTAATCAAGAAACAAATTACATTATTTGTGTCGATTATTGTATATTTCTACTTCATCTCAGATTCCATGCATTTTCTTGATCTATTTAATATATAGTTTTTTTTCCTTTCATACCATGAGCAATATTTGTGATCAACAGTGCTAGCCATGAATGTAGGAAGACCCAATGGGATGACCCATAACCTTAAAAAACCTCTTACTTCCACTAGATCTTGGAAATATTTGTTCTATTTAATTTTCACACTATTTATTTTCAAGTGAGGAACAATAATTGTGATGGACAACACCATCAATGAAAGCATTTAAAGGAGAATGAATTACATTTGTTCTCCACTCTAATGATCACAAATGGGTAAAATAAAATAATCATAGAACTTATACAATATATATAAAATAACTTATTATAAAAACAACATTGCAAACTTTGGTGATAATTATTAGTTAACCATCCTTCTTCACCCATCGAATATTGTGGTATCTATGGGTGCTTTTGGGTGGGTAATTTTAATGAATATACCAAACATTTTGTGATGTTGTTCTCTTTAACAATTGCATGTATTGAGCCCACATGGTGTAGGATTGACGATGAATGGGTGTATTGTTAAGGCACTCCTTTTGTAAGGTCACCGGTTCAAAACTCCATGGGTACTAGCATACAAAAAAAATGGCATGCATTGCATGCCTAGTTATGCCCATAAGATTGGAAACTATTATGTTGCAGTTGTCTATAAGTCAAAGTTCTCAAATATTTCATAACCAAACTAAAGGATGCCCATTGTCCACTCTTGTATCAAACAACATCAATGGTGAGTTAACATTTGTTTTCCATCCCTCACATGTGAGTTATGGTACCATGATGTAGGGAACATCGCGTTATTTTTTCCTCCCTTGCATTATGTCACAACTACATTGGGATGAAACCAACCTAATTTTTCAAAAGTGATCCTAAATGTGAATATGAGTTCTTTTATCCCATGTATTTTGTAAACCTTTTTCCACCTTTAAACCTTTGTGATAATCATTGGGCATAAAAGAGTTGTTTTTACTAATTGTTTACACATGAAATCAAAACACATCTAGCTTATGATTTACTAGGATTGTTCTGTAAAACCCTCCAATGGTAGATGAAAATTATGGCTATGAAGATGGGTAACTTGGTTATTTTGTATCTCATATCACCTCCCTGTGACAGTGACTAAATTAGAGAATTTGATAGATATGGTCTTGATGATTGAGTTGGAGCGAACAACCTTATTGATGTCTATTTTCCCACTTTGAGATACAATAGTGGGTCTAGATAGGAGCTTTAGAAACACCATTACTAACCACTACATATATACATGAGTATCGATATTAAACATAGAGTAGGTAGAGAGATCATAAAGTCAAATAAGAGATAAGTTGCATAATTTCTTTGTGAAAATTTTAATGTAATTTCTTTACTCAATTATGAGTCTTATGAGAGTCCACTATATGCATAACCTCTTTCTTTAAGGCCTTGATGAATAGTCCTTTTTCTTGAAGAGTCAACCCTTCAATTCCTTGAGTATTAATTGAATACAATATTCTATCAGTGTATTATTTATAATGTTTTGAGGATAGAGTTGATAAAAGCACATCTCTGAGCATACAAACATAGTGGTGTTAACTTTTCATATGCTTAGCTAAGACATCAGTACTTCATTTCATTTTCATAACAAAAGCATATAAACAGGATCACTGAAAGATAGACAAGCACAACCATACAAAAGGAACACAAAGATTTATCCTAGGAAAAACCCAGCAAAAGCTTCCTCAATATAGATGCCCCAAAAAGATAAAAGATAAGAGATAAAACTAGCAAGGAGATCAAAGCCTGATCCTCCTCCTTCTCCAGCTACTTCTCTTCTCCACTAATGCGCTACACAAGTGAGAGTGTGTGTTCCAAATGAGGAGCACTACACCTCTATTTATATTCATTCGTTCACTTAAGTTAACTCATCTGTCATGTAGGCTCGAGTTACACATGTAGGCTTAAGTAACCACATTGGGGTGCTAATGACCCACCTTTACAATTAGAGGGGACTTCCTCATGACTCTTATTAGTTCTTCCGATTAGGAGCATCGAGGTACAAAGTAATACAAGTGGTTCTCCCGGTAGGACCATCGGGGACCACAAAGAAATACATATAGAATATTCTTCGAAGTTACAATATTTCAACACTCCCCCTTAACGAGAAGGGTATTCTATAACAACATCAACAACAACAATAATAGGAGAGAGATAGAGGACATCATGAACATCATCAGGGTGATACATCTATAAATCATTGGAAGCTTTTCAACATCATGTAGCCTTCATCTTCAATCTTTAGTCTTCAGCATCATCAGTACTTTGACCTCTTCGATCAGCAGCATCTTGACTCCTCAATCAGCATCAACATCTTCAGCACTTTGACCTTTCAATTAGCAACATCTTCAGCACTTTGACCTTTTGATCAGGAACATCATCTTCAACACTTTGACCTTTTGATTAGCAACATCATCTTCAACACTTTGACCTTTAGATCAGCAACATCTTCTTCAGCACTTTGGCCTTTCGATCAGCAACAACATCATCATCATACTATGATCTTTCGATCAGTACATCATCATCATCATACTTTGATAATACGGCATCATCATCATCAGGATCTCATCATCATCACATTCTAATATTTCGATCAAAAACATCATCATCATCAACAACAGCAACATCATAATCATAAGCAACTTCTGATCTTTCGATCAAAGAACATCATCATCAGCAACTTCTGATCTTTCGATCAGAGAAACATCATCATCATCATATTCTGATCTTTCGATCAAAGAACATCATCATCATATTCTGATCTTTCAATCAGAGAACATCATCATCATCAGCAACTTCTGATCTTTCGATCAGAGAACATCATCATCATCATAAAAACATCAACATCATCAAAACATCAACATGATCCTTCCTTTCAGAATTACGGGATCGACACAGATGTGGAACTCAGACAATCCTTCCTATTGGAATTATGGGATCAACACATCTGTGGAACTCAGACAATCCTTCCTATTGGAATTATGGGATCAATTCAATGATCCTTCCTTTCGGACTTATGGGATTTAGGTCTTTACGGAGTTACTAACGATCCTTCCTTTTGGAATTACGGGATCAACACAGATGTGGAACTCAGACAATCCATCCTCTAGGAATTACGGAATCAACACACATTCTCGAGTACCGAAGTCACCGGATATGTTCTGAACAGAAGTTCAAGGATGATACAATCCTACCACCTTCTCAATGACCGAAGTTCACCGAATCCGTTCTGAACCGAAGTCCAAGGATGATACAATCCTACCACATTCTCGATGACCGAAGTTACACCGGATCCATTATGAACCGAAGTTCAAGGATGATACAATTCTGCCACATTCTCGATGGCCGAAGTTACACTGGATCTGTTCTGAACCGAAGTTCAAGGATGATACAATCCTGCCACATTCTCAATGACCGAAGTTACACCGGATCCGTTCTGAACCAAATTTGAAGGATGATACAATCCTATCACATTCTCGATGACCGAAGTCACCGGATCACTTCTGGACATATGTCCCAGGATGATACAATCCCTCTTCATTCTCGAATACCAAGGTCTCCGGATCACTTTAGGGAAAGTGCCCAAGGATGATACAATCGCACTTCATTCTCGAAGACTGAGGTCTTCAGATCACTTCTGGACATATGTCCTAGGATGATACAATCCCTCTTCATTCTCGAAGACCGAGGTCTCCATATCACTTTAGGGCAAGTGTCCAGGGATGATACAATCCCACTGCAACATCACTACTCCCCCTTTCGGGGAAGGTCTTTCTGAACCATACCAAGCTTGTCTCGAAAGTGTTCGAACTTTACCCGAGACAGAGGCTTTGTCAGCGCATCATCATCTACACCATCTTCATCTAGATCTTCAGTATGTGAATACTGAACTATCACCATCTGTATCTCCAGTATGTGAGTACTGAAAGCATCATCAGGTCACCATCATCTGCATCTACAGTATGTAAATACTGAAACATCATCTATATCTTCAGTATGGGAATACTGAAATCATCATCATCTATATATTCAGTATAGAAATATTGAATCACCATCATCTGTATCTATAGTATGTAAATACTGAAACATCATCATCTGCATCTTTATCTTGAATGTAGAAATATCGGATTTCTATGTGTTACGACGGAACACGGGGTTCTTTGTTATCACAGCTCTCATTATCACATAGAATCAATGTAGTATCCATCTTCAGTTCAAAGAGACTTGATATCAGCTTCTGAAGCCATATGGCTTCACAACTTAGCAGAGCAATCTGCTATGTATTATGTTTCAGCCATGCTACGAGAAACACTGGACTGTTTTCTGCTAAACCATGAACTCATAGCAGACCCCTAAACAAAAGCATCTACCTAATGTGCTTTTCATGTCTGAGATACTTCCAGCCCAATCTGCATCTGTGTAGCCATACAATCTATACTCATGGCTACCATCATAATATAAACCAAAGTCTATAGTCCATTTCAGATATCTCATCACATGTTTTGCAATTACTAGGTGAACCCGTCTTGGTTGAACAAGATATTGACTTAAGGTGTTCACAGCAAAACAAATGCCTGGTCTGGTATTTGTTAAGTACATCAATGACCCAATGATCTATCTGTAATGAGTCATATCCACTAACTCTGATGAGTCATAAGCTAACAGCTTCAAGTTGGAGTCCATGGGTGTGGCCATGACTTTGCATTCCAACATATTGAATCTCTTCAATATCTCTACCGCATACTTTCCCTGGTTGAGAAATATTTCTTCTAAACTTTTCCATACTTCCAGACCTAGGAAATAATGCATTAACCCAAGGTCTTTCATCTCAAATTCTTCTGCTAGTTTCTTCTTGCTTTCCATGACCTGTTTCTCATTTCCTGTCAAGGATAAGTCATCCACATATAATAACAGGATGACAAGTTCATCTTCTACAACCTTGAAATAAATTTTAGGATCAGCTTTACTTTTGGTAAAGCCCATGCTCGACAAGAAACCATCTATTCTTTCATACCAAGCTCGAGGAGCTTGTTTAAGACCATATAATGCCTTCTTCAACTTGCATACGTGAGTATGTCTATCTTCAACTTCAAATCCTTGTGGATGTTCTATGTATACTTATTCTTTGATCACACCATTTAGAAAAGTTGTTTTCATATCCATCTGGTGTAAGTCCCACTTCATCATGGATGCAAGTGCCATGGTAGCTCTAATTGAAGTATACCGTGCTATTGGGGCAAATGTCTCTTCATAATCAATTCCCTCTTTCTGAGAGAAACCTTTGGCCACAAATCTTGCTTTATACTTCTCAATACTTCCATCAGCTGCATGCTTTATTTTGCATATCCATTTAGAGGATACTATACTCTTTCCTTCTGGTTTGGAAACTGTATCCCAAACATCATTCTAGTATTCTTTCATCATAACATCTTCCATGAGTTCGTCTTGTCAGGTCATCAACATATCCTAGTCTTCTGCATTCAACCTTGAAGGTTGGAACCCTCTTTACTCTTGGTAAAGTCTCGATCCAACAGGAAGTTGCCCATCATGTCGTACCATGTCGAACTTAGATATCTTCTGTAAACACTACCCCTGAAGTGGAGTATCATCTTCCCTCTTCATTCTGTACAGGTGGCTCTATGCTTGATATATACTTGTCAATAGAGTATGTCATATCATAGTCTATTCTTTCTTAGGCAAATCATGAACCTTTGCTTTGTACACTTGTTCTTATAGATCCATATGAAATATACTACATACTTCCCTTTATGTCTCGAAATCATATCGTATACATCATTTCCCATGATCAACTGTTATTCTTTGATCATAGCATTCTTTTCTCAATCTTGAGTTATCTCTTATACCCATGGTGGTATTCATCCTTCGAGGTGGATCTACCGCTCTCTGAAGCTCTTTCTTTCATCATGGTGTCTCTGACCCTGGGAGCTTTAGATTCATGTTTATTGAATTGTCATCACTTGTTCTTTGGAACAAGTCTCATCCTTGTTTTCTTGTAGGAAGTTGTTCAGGACCTTTCCTACAATTCAAATGCACCAATTGCATGT
The DNA here is from genome assembly GCA_001517045.1 of Pseudotsuga menziesii. NCBI lineage: Eukaryota > Viridiplantae > Streptophyta > Pinopsida > Pinales > Pinaceae > Pseudotsuga > Pseudotsuga menziesii. The sequence continues at coordinate 619,366 of LPNX010668176.1, read as the reverse complement.
TTAGAACTATTTCATAAAACATATGCATAATGACAAATTCTTATGCATCATGCAACTGTTTAGCCAATACAACATTCATCCATATCTCATGGAAACTTTCTAGATGACATCATTGAGATTGTGCATTAATCCAATATGTCATGTAAAGAGGTTTCATTCTAGATAAGTAGAAATGGAGAGATGTATAGCACCATGAGATACTTATCGATCACATGCATATTAGTACTATACAGTCATTAATACAAACAATCTATCATGCATAACACATCAACTGAATATGCATAACAAAACAATATCATTAAATAACAATTGAATACTTATCTTTTGTTTGTTTTGTGGGTAGACTGCTTCTTGATCATTCTCCTTCATCATCTTCTTCATTCATGAAATCATCATTTCTTATCCAAATGATAAGATGGATAAGAGGTTCTTCAAGAATTGAGTTCTTCATATTCCTCATCGCTTGAGGGATCTTCTTTGAATGGTGAGAGCTTGATCTTCAATTTGCTCCCATCTTTCTTCTTCTCTTCTTATGAGACAAGCTTCTTCTTTTTCCCAAATTCAACTGAAAGTAATCACTTCCTTCTGGCACACATTCCTCGCATGAATGAATCCCATGATCATGGGAGTCCATTCAAGGTGGCTATCACCACTTCTGCATTCTCTGCTTCTTCTTCTACCGCTTCAAGATGTCATGCATTCTGGATCTTCGCATTCTTCAACAGTTTTCTCAAATCCATATTCTTATCTTCAAATAGCTTGATCAAGGAATCAAACATATTCGGTGTCTTTAGGGAAGACACTTGTGGTACAAGTTGATCCGTGATTGAATCAACAGTGATCTTCTTGGCCTTGATCAAGTTCTTCTTGTGTAAGGCTTTGAGGCTCATCTCCCTCTAGAACTGGAACCTCTCTACTCATGTAGGTGTCCAATTCATTTTCTTCAGAGGGATCAAATAATTTCATGCTTGGAAGTTTTCAACTTCACCAAGCTTATCATCAAGATGATGTGATAGATCACTTTGAAATGAGAACCTCAAATGCAAATAGCAAAAGATTAGATCTTACCGATTTGAGGTGTCCGTCCTGCTTCGGGAGCTGGCTAATCTAGGGTTTGTCAGAGAAACCCTAATTTTCAAAACTTGAAATCTTTCAGATCTAATTAGATAGAAATATAGATCTCTTCAAATGGATCTTTCCAATGTACTCCTTTTCTGAAAACAGTGGAGGGAAGCTCCCGGAACAGGAAGCCCTCGTTTTCCAATTTCTTCTACAGAAATTCTTGTTACTATTTCTGTGATATCTCCGAATTCACTGCTCCTATGTGTCTGAAATTTCTCACTGAGGTAACCTCACATGTCCCTGATCCAACACCATATGTTTCATCATAATTGGTTTCACCAATTTGGATTTATGATCATTTTCCCAAGGTGACCTGTTATAGGACTGTTCAGAATAGTGAAGTTGTACGGCATGCCACGTGTCACTGGTTCATCATCAGGTTCTAAAATTCAGACCACAGAAATTAAATTCCGTTCTCTTTCTAGAACATCTTCAGGAATTCCATTTGGACCTCTGTATCCCAAGCTATAGCAATTTTCCCTAGGTGTCCTATTTAGGAATGAATTCTGGAAGAGGCTGGAACCCTAACTTGGAGGGATCATATCTCCTAGAATATAGTGAATCTGAGGCTAAATTTTGGACACAGTGTTCATCAGGATTATATATTCAGTCTTTGAAATTTTCAGCTCCTGAATATTCTCCAATATTGGGATATAGCGAATATACCAAAACTTATCACTTTTAGTATTTAGGGTTTTTCTAGCTCCGGGTCAAACTAGGGTTTGACTTTCCTGAAGTTTCACCCAACCAAAAATATTGATCCAGGTCTCTAAACTTCAATTTTGATTAGGAGAGAAATCCTATGTTGGGCTCACTCAAAAATTCTTCTTCTGTAAGAAGCCCTAATTTCCCACAACGAAAACTGAAAATGCTCGGAATCGAATTCCGCTTCCACAGAAAGATGCACCCTTCAATGAAGAGTCAGCCTAGCCTTCTTTTGTTGATCGATTATGGAGAGAGAACCAAAAATTAAGAAGCCCTAGATTATTTAGCTGCACGATGTCTTCTTTTCAGGGTGGCTCTGATACCATGTTAACTTTTCATATGCTTAGCTAAGACATCAGTACTTCATTTCATTTTTATAACAAAAGCATATAAACAGGATCACTGAAAGATAGACAAGCACAACCATACAAAAGGAACACAAAGATTTATCCTAGGAAAACCCTAAAGGGAAAAACCTAGCAAAAGCTTCCTCAATATAGATGCCCCAAAAAGATAAAAGATAAAAGATAAAACCAGCAAGGAGATCAAAGCATGATCCTCCTCCTTCTCCAGCTACTTCTCTTCTCCACTAATGCGCTACACAAGTGAGAGTGTGTGTTCCAAATGAGGAGCACTACACCTCTATTTATATTCATCCATTCACTTAAGTTAAGTTAACTCATCTGTCATGTAGGCTCAATTTAATCAAGTAGGCTTGAGTTACACATGTAGGCTCAAGTAACCACACTGGGGTGCTAATGACCCACCTTTACAATTAGAGGGGACTGCCTCATGACTCTTATTAGTTCTTACGATTAGGAGAATCGGGGTACAAAGTAATACAAGTGGTTCTCCTGGTAGGACCATCAGAGACCACAAAGAAATACATATAGAATATTCTTTGAAGTTACAATATTTCAACAAGTGGGAACAATGTCAACATTTTGTTCTTGTTGGATATTTTATTCCTCTTTTGGGTGCTTACATTGGTTTCTATAAAATATTTTATAAGGTAACTAATTGTTTTTGTAATTGAGTTTTTTCACCCGTGCTACAATGTGCTTGATTTTGGTATCGTAATTGCAACAAGTGAAGAATATGAATGTGAGAGATATAAGGTACCATCGATGTTGTTGCCTTGGCATAGAAGACATACTCGAGGTTATGTCCAAGGGTTTTTTGGGAAAATTAGTACCTCAACTGTAATTGGGTGCAACTTATAACAACAGAGTAATTTAAATTAAATGATATTTAACTTGTATTCAAAATAAACAATATTATATTAATTATGTCTGAATAATTGAGTAGAGTGGCTTCATGATTTCTTTAGGTAGGAAGTTGATTTATGGTTTATGATGTATAGTATCTATGGTGATGGGACCATACTAACCTTTTGTAAATTCAATGTTTCATCTAGTTACTAGAAACAAATAAGGTATAGACAAACCTAGTAATGATATTTCGGTATAAGATATTTCTTGTTGTAGAATTACTACAAACATTTAGAAGTTTGCTTCTTTGCTAGTTAGAATGCAATTACAATAGAAATATACTAGGTGCCATTTTGTTTTTCCCTCATTAAGAAGGGTTCATATATGTTAGAGCATACTTTCCTTCTCCTTGACATTAATATCTTAAGTACTTTAGAGTTTTGTCTCATGGATCTAATTACTAAATTTGACCAAGTGAGCTATGGAAGTGATTCATCCCTAGATTTAAGGGGGAAATATGCTATTTTTAGGTAGTGAGTGTGCATTCCTTGATTTTAGGATCCAAACTTCTACGTTTGAGTTCTGGAGTGATTCAAGGAACCTTATCCCATCAATCAAGGAAGGGGAGTTCTCTCCTTTAGTGTTTTTAGTTGTTTCATGTCATGCATGATTTATATGGATTAGATCCCTTGTTTTAGAAAATTAAGCCTTCAATTGTCATCTTGGGTTGGTTATGAGCTAGTTAAGTCATTCTTCAGAGTCTGCATGGATAACTAGTGCACATGAGCTATGAGGTAATCCCAGCTAGGACTTCATGCATCAATAGTACAATTCAAATTGCTTTATGTACCAATATTGTTCATTCTCTGAATTATTGAATGAGAATTAAGATTGTACTCCCAAGTGTTTTCTCTCTTCACTCCCTTCTTTATTTGTCCCTTGCAAAATTGTTGTGTATTTTTTTTCATTAGATTAGGCTTGGTCTATTTGATCTCTTGTAGGTGATCCTTAGATTTTACATGGTATCATAGCTAATTCCAATCTAAGAGGAGCATACTTCTATATTACATGAAGAATATACATTAATAGTAGCCACAACAAATAATATGGTTCAACCCCAACGAGATATTCTTACTCCCTTCAATTATTATGAGTGGGAGTCCGAGGCTATTATTCTTGTAAGGATTAAGGGCCTTCATGGGATTACCATGGAACAAGAAGTAAACCAAATTTTGAACTGGAGAAAGGAAGGTGGTTTAACATGATGGATGAGGCATTTGGGTTGTTGTTCCTTTCAAATTCTCCTAACCATTAGTTTCATATCGAATATGATTCAACACAAAATGAAGTATGGACCGTCTTAGAATGTTTTTGGGGGAAGCATGATATGTTGTGGGAACACCGATTAGATAATGAGCTCATTGATTTGATTCCAAGTAACTTTGATATGTTAAGGAATTTTTTCACTAATTTTAAATACTTGTTATTACATATAAAGTTATGTGATATTGAGAATAAAAGGATAAAATTATACTCTATATCCTCTCAAAATTGGGTCCACAATACTCGGTGGTTGTAGGCTTCCTTCCATGCTACAAAACTAGTAATGGGAACCACATGGAAGGTGCCATATTTTGATCATTTTATTGTCACACTCAATAAAGAATAGGATAATATAGTTAAAATGGGTGCCCTAAAGTCCTAAAAATATCATTCCCTTGCAACCGTAATGAGGGAGATAATACAGAAAGAAAAACAAAGCTAAGAAAGGCCCAGATTGGAAAAAAGGTTCGAATCTTAAATCCAATGGGGGAAACTCCAACCTCAATGGGGGGAATAAGAAGGAAAAATCAAAGTGAGACTATTTTAATAGAGGATTTCATCCCAAGAATTTATGTATGAGGAATATCATATATTAAATGGCACAAACTCTTCAACATAACAATCTAGCAGTGTCGAGAAATACTAGAAAAAAGGATATTGAAAAGCCTCAAAATGATCAAGGTAAATGAATGGAAGGTCCTTATTTGGTTGTTGGTTATTCATCATTAGCTACATGTATTCTTGATTTAGGTGCCTCTAATCACATGGAAACATCAAAATATTTCTTCAATTCTTTGGAACCTTGCATTGGTCCTCCCATTCCAATGGGATATGACACACATGTTACGGTATGTGGGAAAGTTAGGTTTGATCTAGATGGTGGGTATTTTCAAAATATATTGCATGTATCCTCACCGTCAAGAAATTTTTTGTCCATATATCATATCATATGTTCAAGTTTTGGAAATCAAGTAGTATTCACTTCGGAGTCAATGGTGATTTCAGAAATTTTTTACGAGTCACAGGTTGTTGTTGGGGTCACGGATAATCAATCCATATTATATTTTTTTTCCCATTTAATTCCTAAATTTACATGTGTTGCACTTTTAAGTCACAGTAGTTAAGTGAGCAACATATTTGCTCACAAAGCTTTGAAGGGAGTTACCCCTTTTGATGCTTGGACCGGTAAGAAACTGGAATTCACACTTGTTGGGTTTTTGGATTGCATGCTTGCGAACATATAATAACAAAGAAGTGAAGGGATCTTGAGCCTCAAATTCAAGAATATATATTTTTAGGCTATATAGAAGGTGTTAAAGGTTATATATTTTATAACCCTCTTACATAAAATATCTTTATTAACATAAGTGTTAAATTTGAAGAAGGCCCCATGCAAGCACTTAAGGAGGAACCCATTACAGATCCATCGGTTATAGTTGATGTAAATATTTATATTTTTATCAGACCTTAGATTCTAATAATATTTTAGATGATTATGGGGTAGCAATATATGACTTAGATTAATAGTTCATTGCAAATCCTACATTGGGACTAGTTTGGGCACAACTGACTCTATAGGCAGCAAGAGATTTAATGGGTGATTCGAGATTTAATAGGTGATCCAATGGATACAAAAATGATTATATAGTAGTTTTAGGGTGCTCCACAAGCACTCTATGCTAAATATCCCTTTATGTGTATTCATTTCTACATGGTCTCCACATCAAATCCTTGGTATTATCTAGAGGCTATAGGAAACCCATATTGGGAGGTTTCCATATATGGATGAGTAATATGTCTCCCTCATCCAAAATCAAACTTGGGATTTGGTCCCCCTTCCTCCTAGTAGGAAGCTTGTTTCATGTAGGTGGATATACCAAACAAATATGAAAGAATGTGGGCTTGTTAGCATGTAAAAATATTGGCTTGTGGCTAATGGCTTGTCATGGTTTCATGAGATAGAATACACAAAGACCTTTGCACCAGTTACAAAGATGGACTCCATCGACTAGTTCTAATCGTTACAATAGTTGAACATTTGGGAGGTTTAGCACATGGATGTGAAGAGTGTCTTTCTTCACAAATACCTTGTGGATGATATCTATATGGAGCAACCACAAGGATATTTCCAAGACTCTTTATGTGTTTTCAGGTTGGGGAAGTCTTTGTATGGCCTCAAGCAGGCACCCTGACCCTGGTATGCAAATATGGACACTTTCTTTTGTCACATGGATTCTCCTGATGCCATTCAAACCTGAACATGTATATGCTCAAAAAGGTGGGATACTTGTTATTTATAGTTATTTATGTATGTGATATACTTATCACAAGGAGCTCTTGCTTCAGCAAAATATACATTGCATGACAGGTTTTCCATGACTGATATAATATTGTTGCACCATTTTATTGGACTTAAGATCAACCAATAATATGATTCAGGGATCAATATGAAAGAGTCCAAGTAATCCTAGGATCTACTTATCAAGTTTCAAATGATAGATTGTAAATCGTTAGCATCACCATTTCTTTCTGGGGTAGAGGTTGAGGATCGGGGGTATTACACATTTGGTGGATAGTAATAGGTATAGTAAGTTGGTTGGGAGTCTAATCTACCTTACTCACACTAGACTTGACTTCCAATATATAGTTATATGAGTTTTCAAATGCATGCACGAGCCTCATGAGCTACATTAGAAATTTGTTAAAAGAATTATTCGATATGCAAAGGCTACTCCTAGTTTTGGTATTCGATATGTTTTAGGTTGCACAAAATATTGTTGCTTATACATATTTGGATTGGGTTGGCAATGGAATTGATTGAAAGTACACATTCGATTATGTTTTAAACTTTGGCTCAGTGCCTACATGTTGTTCAAGCAAGAAGTAGTCAGCTATTGCTTTACCTTCCACAAAGGCAAAGTACAGGGGAGCAGTGAATGCAATTGGATGGGATATTTGGTTGCAGGATTTTCTTACAAAAATTGTTTTAAAGTTCCATTATTCGACTATCATATGGTGTGACAATCAAAATACTACCATTCATATTTCCATGGATACATTACATGCGCAAAGGACCGAACACATAGAGATACACATGCACTACATTTGAGAGTTCGTACATGATTGCATTAATAGCTACAATATTATCCATCGATGAATCAGGAAAACATTTTCACCAAGTCCTTCAAAGAGTTACGGTTTAGAGACTTGCAGGTACACTTGGTAGTGGTGGAGACTTTTGATGAGACCCTTTAGTCATCTTCTCATCATCCTCCTTTCTTTTTGCGGGGGGGGGTTATGAGGTTTTCCATCTTTCCTAACATCATGAGAATTTTTATTGTACTTGGGTACCTACTAGGGAATCCTTTTGGTCGAAACTCATTATTTTGTGCTTTATTTTCACAAAGTTAAGCTTATGGGGGGTTGTTAAAGCATATTTTTCTTCTCCCTGGCATTAATCTCTCACCTAGGTCCTCCAGAGCTTGGTCTCATGATTATAATGGTCCAATTTGACTAAGTGATCCATGGGAGCCCTTTGTCCTCAAACTTTTAAGGGTGAAAGCTGTTATTTTTAGCCAGTGAGGGCACATTCCTTGATTTTAGGGTCCAAGAATCTATGTTTGAGTTCTTGGAATGTTTGAAGGAATCTTATCCCTTGAATCAAGGAAGGGTAGTGATCTCTACATTCCTTCTCTTATACATGTTAAAGCGATCTTGTTTAATGATGATCTACTACCCGAATGCTAAACATTAGTGTTGCTTATATATTGAGGTATTGTAAATCTAATGCCATAAGCAACATTATAGTGCATTTTTTGTCTTTCTCATGTTACGTAACATATGTTATGTGACAATGGTACCATTAGTCATTAAACATCAAGTTCTCTTATTTGACATTACTTTCTCAACATTTAATTGGCACTTTTCATGTTTTTATCCAATGTTAAAAATGTCAAATTAGAATTGATTTTGACCCCAAATGTAGTAGTGTTTATAATTTTACTTCTTGAATCACTCCCTATTTAGAGAATTCTCTAGACAATCTACTTGTCTATGCTCAATAGTATAATGTTTCCTACAATAAGTGTACTTAATTTTCTTTTTCAAGGTCGAATATTTGCATCTCACCCATGGTCTCCATTTTGGACTTACTCCAAGTTAGTGGTTTGGACAAGTAGCCTTTGTCAACCATTTGAATGTGTCTTGCAAACTTTCAAATTTTTGGTCAATATCATCCTTCTTGGCATTATTGTCCATGGTTGTAGCATCCATTCCACTCCCCATCTCAATAAATAAGTCAACAACTTCCCTGTATGTCTTTGGCCATGCAATTCAAACATTAACTTAAATGCTCTAATGTTATGCGTGAATTAACCAACCAAGCTTTTCATCTTTGGATCATGATATGGGAGTTCATTGAACAACCCCTTGATTAATTTTTCATACCTCAATACAAATTCATTGTATTATTGTCATGTATTTTTCAATTGTGAGGATGTTAATGATTTGGTGTATGCACATGATGAAGTCTATTTGAATTTAACATCAACGTCAACAAAACTGATGAAGGGAGTCTTCTATTCTATTGTTTGGTAACACCTCAATATTCCACCATGCACTTAACTTTTGAACTAAGATCATTTCTTGCTTGAATTTTCATTTCTATATGTATCCAATGTACAATTCAAGAAAAATAAGTGGCCATCCCCGTTGATACTTTTATCATATATGGGGATTCATGCAATATCTATTGTCTTAAATATTCTTTTGGAATGTATGTCCTTATCCTCGTCAAAATTGTAGCCATCCCTTACATAAATGTATGTGTGTGGGGAAGGTGGGGGGAGGATTGCATTGTAGGTCGAGTATAGTCTTTGAGGACTCTCGATATAAATTATATAACTCCTCTTATAGTGACTTTTTGGATTATATCCTCTTAATTATTCATTATCTCTATCTTTATCTTGTGGGTTGTAATGCCCCCAATTTGACCCTTAGAATGCATTGGATTTATATGTAAATATTGTGTATATGCGATGTATGATTCCTAGCGTGGACCTCAAGGCCAAGGCCTCGCTAGTGAATTCTCAGATTTTAAAAAGGAAAGTATGTTATATTTTGTTAGCCATGTGTTAATAAGCCATGGAAAATTGTATAAGCATGTAAATATTTAAATGTAATAAAATTCCAAGGGTTGGCTATGGAAGAAATTAAAATGACGGGGATGTTTGTATCCACTAGGGATAGGTAAGGGGTTGTTGGATTGAATATTTTGTTTCCAAATTTCATCTTGAGAACCCATATTGACTAGCTATGCTGACATTTATTTCTGTTGTAAGATGGTAGCTGAGAAATCAGCTCATGAATTAATGGAGCATGGGCAAAACTCAAAAATATGTATGGCTAAGTATGGGCATGGTTTACTTGACCCATAAATCATTTTTCCTCATGGGAATTCGTTTTCCATCATCCCCATTCCATTGTGGAAGAACCAGACACCAATTTCCATCTTGTTATGCATTCCCAGCAGTGGAAATTGCATAAATCACAACTTAGAAAGAAGCCACATTTTGAAGTGCCAAAATCCCCCAAAAATTGATGTGAAAAGTAAAATATAGTGGGGAATACATATATATAAACCCTAGGGTGAAATAGAGAGTGTAAAAATCCCAATAATCCACAGGAAGGCCTAGATTTGGAAGCATGAAAGTGGAACATTTCTCTTCTATAGACAATTTCTTGTATAGATTCAATTAAATATAAGTGTTTACAGTTATTTATGCTTAATAAAAAATCCCATATTATGAATGACTAATTGTTTATGTTCGATTGAATAACTTAGTATAGTTGAGTTATTGAATTGGATGCATGTGAATAGCCTGAAAATGAGTTTATTTCTATGCCTTCTTTTGTTGTTATGCTTGTGATGAACATGCTTGTAATTGCATGGTGTGTGTGCGTTAATAAAGTTAATTTTATTGTGTATGTTTATCATGCATTTAGTTGTGAATTAATTATGTAATTTGGCCATGGGCATGAAATCTAACACCCCAGACATTGTTCATGTTCCCTCCTTGGGTCAGATTAATAGGAAAGGATGTGACATGGGTAAGAATCCTTGTCTCCTTTTTCTTGTTCTATTTCATTTGTCCACCAAAGGTTATCTTTTTACTATTCATGAGCCCACACTAATCATTCCTAGAGTTTATTGTATTTCCATTGCTTCTCCCAATCCTCAAGTTGTCATTGCAATGCTTTTGTCATTAAACTTGTGATGTTTGTCCAACTCCTTTGTCTTCCCTATTCTTTCCTCATATTCATGCTACCCAAGCTCATCAAGATTTGGTTGTCTCTCATAGTGTTCAATATGTTGTCTTTCCCTTTCCTTAAGATTAATCATAGGGATTGGACCTTAATTTTTCGAGGAATTTTTATCATGTCTAGGACCTAGTATAAATGCTTACTATTCCTAGTTCTTAGTCTCTCCAATTATGGTCTCCTTTATCAAATACATGACTATGCCACCACCACTTGCCTATTGTTGCCATCATTTTTATTCCTTGTTTCCATTGCAACATAATGGTGTGTCTGCCATAAGGAGATCCCTAGCTAATAATGTCCAAATGGGATTTTGGGTAGGACACTAGAAAGTTTTAATGTCTCACATGCCTATTAGCTATTCAGTAACAAGATTATTGTCATTAAAGTTGAAGTATAAATCATTATTCTCACTCACTTATCTTATTTCCCATTTGGTTCTCCCATACATAAGATTTCTCATCCCTCTTGTATGGAAACATAATCCATAAAACAACTTATTTCTTGCCAAGTCCCCGGTCACCTCAGTGGCCTTTAGAGGTGATGAGGAATCCTTCCAACTGGTTGATTTAAGATTTTCCTTACTTGATTCCATCCTATCCCATTTTCCCCTAACCAAACAGATACCAACATTGTAAACGTAAACATCCATAGGATAAGATTGCGTAGTTAACCCGTAATATTGCTAACTTGGTCTAATAACCAAATCAGATGGTTATAATCCATTCTAACTACTAAATCCCAATCCCAACCATCTAATTTCACTTTCTCAGCATTTCCACACCTTTCCAACTATTATGATGTCAAAAATCAGAAATCAAAAAACACAATAGTTCGCAACAGCTAATATCGACTTCCCAAATCCAACTTCCATATGTTAGGGGTAGGAAGTCAAAACCACAAATAGGTCCTTCACCAACTTTCTTGACTTGTGAACTCCAATGTTTCTGATGTTTGAAGTAGGAATTCAAATGAGTAATGGTCCCTTCATTAATTTCTCCCCGACTTGCCAACTTTGGTATTTATGAAATCAAGAGGCAAAATTTGGCACTTCGTAACGGCTTCCATGATCCATCTCACCCTCTTGACTCTCACATTTCCAACATCAAGAGTTGAAAGTCGAGATCACCAACTGATCTACACCAAAATTTTCAATCGATTCCACCCTAGCGTTTGTACATCGGGCTTCATAAGTCAACACCATTGACTCTGATCCATTCATGACTCTGATGATGTTGATTTCACTGGTATCCCTTTCATGACATTTTTTATGTTGATTTCACCACCAACTACCTAGTTGAGAGTTGGGAGTTAGAACACGAACATGGCATTACTACGCAATTTCGGTTTCTAAGTTTTCTAGTCGACAATGTGGCATCGACACGCTAACAAACACCACTTGTCCAACACAGCCAATTTTTCACTTTCGACTTTCGAATTTGGCTATGAAACTCTATATAATTCCTTTGATTTGGGGCTAAATACATGGTTGAATCAAGTACACGGCCATGGTGAACTTACCACCTTCCTATTTAAATGTTTGGACATAGGAAATCTAGCACTCATAGCATGAATTGGTATTAAACTATCAATGCAATCCCTACTCAATCCAATCCACTCATCATATGAATGACAACCATAAATCATACACAACCTTAGTATATTCACATGCATAAAAACAATAACTCATTAAACGCTTTAACTTAATCCAAGCAATGAAAAACATTCTATTGCATAATCCAAGCTATCATTAATTTCATATAATAGAATTACACAACTATTCATCATATATCAACTCTAAACACACATAAACAACATAACACTTATCTTATAAGAAAAAATTCCCAAGCAACTGGCTACATGAGGTCAACGCTACACCCAACCGTAGGTCTCTTCCCAACCTATTTTATTTCAGCACTTAGTGACCACCCCTTATTTGGGATATTCTATCTATTATGGAGATTGACACTTAGTCTCACTCACAACCCTATCCATGACCACCCATGCTAAGCCAACAACCTATTGGGCTTATTAAGCATGCAAGGAGATTGGAGAAGAGGAATGTTAAGCCAACAACCTGTTGGGTTTATCAATCCATTACACTCATGCTAAGCCATAAATCTATTGGATTTATCAAGCATGCAAGGATATTGGAGAAAAGGAAAGCTAAGCCAGCAACATGTTGGGTTTATCAAGCGATCCCACTTCCAATCTTTTCCCCAATTCCCACTCTTGTTCTTGCTAAGGTTTCCACCAAAATTTAGTTAACAGGCTTTGATTCTCTCCACATTGAGTTTAGGATGGATGAAAATGCATAACCGCCTGCTCAATTGAGTCGTGATTCTTCACACACATCGTTGAGAGATGAACAATTGCACTATCTCATGCTCCTCTTGAGCCACCCTCCATGTTGGGTTTAGGATTGAGGAAACTATGTCACCCCCTGCTCAATTAGGTCACGACTCTTCACACACACTGTCTAGAGATGAAGAGACCATGTAATCTCATGCTCCTGTTGATTTGCCCTCCATGTTGGGTTTAGGATGAAGGAAAAATGTTTCCCTTGATGTGAATTCTCCTATACAAGCTACTGTGGATGCATACACACGAACAATTCATTCATTGTTCTTTCCACACCATGTTCAAAATTGAATGGGACCGCACTTCCATGCAGTCGGTTTCCTTCTGCATTAAGCAAATCTCCCATACCCTGTCATACACATTTTCTCAATTCAATCCATGCCCAATTAAACACTTGAGTTGATTTCCTAGATACCCTCTTACAACAATTTAATCAGTGGAAAGGAGGCCTTCATGGGTTCTCATAGTGACACATGGCAGCAAAAGCGTTGACTCTCCCACACCCCCTCACCTCTCCTTAATGCATAACATACAACCCCATCATTCACGTTGCCTCCATAGCCAATCTTAGACTTTTATTGGCATTATAAATATTCACAGGATTTTACAATTTCCCATGGCTTGCTAGCACATGATTTACCAACCTAATTTACTTGCCTTTATAAATAGAGCCTTCACTATGCCTTCACCTTGATCTCCTCGCTAGGAATAATACATCATATGTACATGATATTTACACATCAAGCCAATATATACACCAGGGGTCAAAATGGGGTGTTATAGTCCCCTCCCCCTAAAACTAACACCATACTCATTGTTCTCAAAACTAAACAAAAATGGGTATGTCTCTTTCATGGCATCCTATAGGTGCAAGGTGCTTCCACTACACCTTCAAGTATCCAACGGATCGGTTCCATAGCAATGTTACCTTCTTGTCAAGGATGTATGCAAACTCCACTTGGAACTCCCTCTCGGGTTCCACCTAAATTACATTCCAATCAATTAGGTGATTAGGATCATGTACATACTTCTTAAGCAAAGAAACATGAAAAACATTATGTAATCTCATGTTAGCAGGAAATGCAATCCTATATGAAACTGGTCCTATCCTATCAAGGACTTCAAATGATCCACAATATCTTGGTTCCAACTTGGCACAACTCCCCAACTTCAAGGAACTTTTTCTTTGTCTTCACTCATACATAAACATTATCTCTAACTTTAAATTTCTTATGCATTCTTTTCAAATCTGCATAACTCTTCTTCATGTCATGTGTTGCCTTTAAATAGGCTTCATAATCTTAACAAGTTCCTGCTCCATCTCCTGTAGTATTTATGGCCCAAGCACTACCTTTCTCACCAAACTATCCTAACTCACTGGAGTTTGCATCCTTTATCATATAATGCTTCAAATGGGCTCATTCCAAGTGTTGCTTGATGACCATGGTTGTATGAAAATTCTACCAAGTATAGGTAATCTCCCACTTGGATGAATTTTCCATTACATACATCCTTAGCATGTCTTCAAGGACTTGATTAACTCCTTCAATTTGGCCATTGGTTTGAGGATGGTATGTTGTACTAAAATTCAATTGAGTCCCTAACTCCTAAAACGATCCTTTCCAAAAATTGATGTGAACTTTTCATCCCTTTCTATAATTATTTCCTTGGGTAACCCATGCAATATAAACACTTCTTTCATGAATATACCTGCTATATCACTTACTTTGTGAGTGGACTTAACCGAAATAAAATTGTCTAGCTTTCACAATTTTTCCACCACATCCATGATTGAATCATGTTTCCTCGTTTTCCTTGACAATATTGTTATGAAATCCACATAAATCACTTCCCATTTCCATTCGGGAATGGGCAAAGGCTATAACAACCCTGTTGGATGTTGATGTACCACCTTGACCTATTAGCACTTTTGACACCTAGAGATCTATTCTGCTATATCCTTCTTCATACCATGCCAAAAGTAATTCTTCCATGCCATTGTTACAGTCTTTTGATATCTTAGGTGCTATGAGTATGGCCTTTAGTGACTTTCATCCATTACTGTCTTTTTCAAATTTACACAATTGGGAATGTATAGTCTGCCTTTATACACAAGAATACCATCTTCTTTGAGTTGATAACCTTTACCCTTGTCATCTAATTTTTCTTGTTGCAATCTTTCTTTCTCTTGGATGTAAGCTTCATCTTTCATTCGAGCTTCAAGGAATCTTATCCTCGGGTTTGATTTACATATACTTAGATTTGCTACATGAAATTCCCATTGAGGGAGTCTATAAACTTATTATCCTTCCCTTTCTCATGTTTAACTTCGAAATCAAATTTAGACAGAAATTCCATCCACCTAGCTTGCTTGGCATTTAAGATTGGCTGGTCAAATAGATATTTCAAACTAATATGATTTTTTATGAGCTCAAATATCCTTCCCAATAGGTAATGTCACCACATATTGAGCTCGTGTAATATGGCGGCCAATTCCAAATGATGAGTCGCATAGTTCCTCTCATGCTCCTTCAGTTTTCGTGACTTGTAGCAGATTACAAACCTGTCCTGCATAAACACATCTCCTAGGCTCTACGCACCATGAATTACTTGCTTACTTCAGTCATCTTCAAAATAGGGGCATGAGTAAGCAGGTGCTTCAATCACTGAAAGTTGGTTGCACACTACTTAGACCACACTAACTTCACATTGTCTCTCTGCAACAATGTGATTGGATGGACGATTTTAGAAAAATCCTCAGTACCCTGCAAGACCCATAAATGATATAGCCTCGACAATGTTCTTTGGCATGGTGCAATTCATTATGGATTCAACCATCGT
Source organism: Pseudotsuga menziesii (assembly GCA_001517045.1). NCBI lineage: Eukaryota > Viridiplantae > Streptophyta > Pinopsida > Pinales > Pinaceae > Pseudotsuga > Pseudotsuga menziesii. Next base: position 603,485 of record LPNX010668176.1, on the reverse strand, counting down.
AGTGTCCACTACAATTCCTTCCTCTAAAATAATGGCCCAAATATTGTACCCTGCATTCATAAAAAATGCACTTGCTCAGCTCGACATATAGCTTATGCTCTCTAAGAACCTACAACAATATTTTCAAGTGTTCCCCATGCTCTTCTACACTCTTGGAATAAATAAGAATGTCATCTAAAAATGCCAATACAAACTTGTCAAAATACTTGTTGAAGATGTTGATCATGAGGCACAATAATGTGGTGGGTGCATTGGTGAGACCAAATGGAACCATTGTGGACTCATAATGGCCATATATTGTCATGAATGTTGTCTTGTGAATGTCTTCCTCTTTTATCCTCACTTAATGATAACCTAACCTTAATTCCATCTTTGAAAACACTCTATTTCCCTTCATCTGATCAAACAAATCAATAACTCTTGGCAATGGGTACTTGTTCTTGATTGTCACTTTATTTAGTTTTCTATAATTAATACACAACCTCAAGGTTCCATATTTCTTCTTGACGAATAACATATGTGCTCCCCAAGGAGACACATTAGGTATGATACAGTTTTGTCCATCGATTCCTGTAGCTGCATCTTCAACTCTACCAATTCTGGAGTGCCCATTCTGTAAGGATATTTGGAAACTAATGCTATCCCTGTAACAAGATTTATTGTAAAATCAATGTCCCTCTTCGGTGGCAATCCTAGAAATTATTCTAGAAATAGATCCTTAAACTCTTGCAACAATGGGTATCCTTCCACCTTGGGACCTTTGTCATCTAATGAATTTGATACATGGGCTACATATAGATGGAAACCTCTTTTGCACAACTTCCTTAGCTACAAATCGGAAATCTTCTTGACTAAAACTTGCTTGAGAATCCCTTTCACCAATCTTAACCTCCTTTCTTTATCAATGCATTCAAGTACCTTCCCATAACAGTTCTTCTTGACCCTATGCCTTTCCAACCAATCCATGCCGATAAGGGCATCATAAGACCCTAATGGAAAGACATTCAAATTTACTTTCATGAGGATCCCATTTAGCTCTATGGGGTCCTCCATCACCGCTTCACTTGCTCTTCTCTTTGTACCTGTGGCTAATTGAACTAGCCAAGGCTCATAATGTTGCACTTTTCTAAGAGAACAACTTTTGGCCACATTTAGGGTAACATAACTACGAGTAGATCATGGATCTATCAAAATAGAAATAGATTTCTTAGCAATCTTACCTTCAACTTCCACCACAACTGATTGATGGTATTCTTGGTGTTTATTTGGTACTACATATATTCAAGGATTTGCCCTTATTATGACCTCCACGGTGATTGCTTTTTCCAAGTTATGCAACCTTCAAGGCTCCTCTCTTTGATGCAGATAGTCCCTAATCATGTTTTTTCCTCCACACCTCCAAAACAAAAATGACCATTTTTCTACTGCTACTGTCGGTTCATTCCCACCTTCTACTTGCTACCCTTGTTGAAAATTCCTCGGCTGAATTATGAGTAGGGGTTTGGATCCACTCTTCCTCTGTTCAAACCTTCATTTTTTATTTCCCTTCCATGTTGGTTGGACTTCATATTTTCCTTTGCTCTACTCATAACAATGCATTGACATTCTGATGGTTCCATCAAGGCTAGGTGGATTGACAAATTCATTCCTATCTATGTATCTTGGAGGAATACTTCCAAGAAAAATTTGAACCTTTACTCTTTCATCGATGATGTCGTCCACATACCTCAACAATTCCATAAACTTATGAAAATGTTCTTCCAATAATTGATGTCCTAATTTTAGTTCATTGAACTCCTTCCTTGTGTTGTCATAGTACCTAGAATATAGGTATTTTTCTTTGAAATACCTTTAAAATTGATCCCAAATGATACTTCTCTCACTGATCTCTTTAACCTACATGAGGTTATCCCACCAAATTGAAGCTCATCCATCGAGGTTGTAGATAGCAATTTAGGACTTGTCATTGTCAGAGTAATCATGAATACATAAATATTTCTTCATTTCAAGAAGCCATGCTTCTGCTTCTTGGCCTATCTTATTCTATTCGTCAAATGCAAGGTCTTTCCTTTCTAATTTCCGCTTGCAGAATCCTTCTATAATTCATTTTGTTGTCAAACCTACAGGAAGTATGCCTTAGAGCACTTCAAGAATCACACGACCTGCTGGAAGAAGACCATGAGGAAGACGTATTACACGCCCTATGCGAAGAACCATTTCTTGGGATTGGTATCCCCATCCTAGCATAGCGTCTAGAGCATATCTCTGCCTTTCTTTGACCAATATTTCTTGGTTTGGATCCCATATTATCTCACTATTGGATATCGGTGAGGCTTGGAAGATGGCAACGTTAATGTGGTTCTACTCTTCTTGGCTTTAACCAACCTCTTGTTGAAGCTTCTCATTTTTTAAACCAATTTTTTAGGAGTGATATGTTCCTTCTTCCATTAGATTATGTTTCAACATTCTCCTGTTGCATATTTTCTCCAATACAATCCTCATCATGCTCATAGGGGTCATATGCATCATTAATGGTTACCATTTTGCTCGTGGGTACCTTTTCCTTTTCACTAGTCATCCCTTGCTATGGTCATTCAAAGACCATCTACTGCAAACACTATGCATCATAGAAATAATTATAAGACACATTAGTAATATAGGAAAATTTAGTAACATAGTAACACACATTCAATATTCTTTAATAAAATCAATATCATGGGAAAATTTACAAGATTACAAATTATTTGGTTCTGTTATCCCCATTTATGCATTTATGGAAACTATCGTTATTGGTAATTTTGTCAGATCTAAAGCATATTCATTTTTGTGCATCTCTAATCTCTTCCTAAAACCATGGATACTGCCCAAACAAACCAAGCATTGCAACCGTTTGCTTTGATACCACTTGGTCACAATCTCGGTTAACTCGGTGCCCTTTTGAGGTGACGGGGAATCCTTCCAAACAACCTAAATTAAAATCGTCCTCTCCTAATTCCATTCTATCCCATTTTCCCTAACCAAACAGATACCAACAGTGTAAAACATAAACATCCACAAGCTAAGATTGCCTAGTTAACCCTTCATCTTCCTTATTCAATCGTTAACCTGGTCTAATAACCAAATTCAATGGTTATAATTCATCCCAACTACTAAATCCATGATCCTGGTCGTCCAATTCCACTTTGTCAACATTTTCATGCCTTTCCAACTATTACTACATTAGAAATCAGAAATCAGAACACATAATAGTTCACAATATCCAATTTTGATGTGCCGACTCCAAGTTCCATGCTCCGGGAGTCGAAAGTCAGAACCACAAACAGGTCTTTCACCAACCCTCGTGGCTTGTCAACTTTGACATTTCTGATGTCGGGATTCAGAAGTCGGGCGGATAACGGTCCTTTCACGAATTTCTTTCCAACTTACCGACTCTGGTATTTCTGATATCGACAGTCAGAAGTCGGCACTTCATAATGGCTTCCACGATCCATCTTGACGTCCCGAATCTGGCGTTTTTTACATTGAGAGTCAAAAGTCAGGATCACCAACTGATCCACACCAAAACCTACGATCGCTTCCACCTCGATGCTCGTATGTCAGACTTTGGATGTCGGCATCGTTGACTTCGGTCCATTCACAACTCCATTTATGTAAAATTCACTGCCACCCCTTTCACAACACTTTTGATGTCGATTTCACTGTCAATCACCTAGTCGAGAGCTAGGAGTCGAAACATGACCATGACGTTGCTACACAGTTTCAATTCTCGACTTTCACATTCGACCCTGTGGTGTTGGCATGTCGACATACATCGCCTGTCCAACACTTAGCCAATTTCATTTCAGCCTTTTGAATTTGACCGTAAAACTTTGTGGAATTCCTCTGATTTGGAGCTAATATTTGGTCGATTCAAGTACGTAACCATGGCAAACTTACCACCTTCCTACTGAAATATTTGGACATAGGAAATCTAGAACTCGCAACATGAATTGGGATTAAACTATCAATGCAATCCCTACTCAATTCAGTCCATTCATCATAAGAATGAACAATAACTCATTAACTACTTTAACTTATTCAAGACAAAGAAAAACATTATGTTGCATAGTTCAAGCTATCATTCATTTCATATACTAGAATTACACAACCATTCATCATATACCAACTCTAAACACACATAACAACAAAACACTTATATTATAAGAGAAATTGCCCAAGCAGCTAGCTACGTGAGGTCAGTGTTCCACTCAACCGTAGATCTCTGCCCAACCTATATTATTTCAACACTTAGATACCACCATCGAGATGGGTTATGATATACATTAAGAATATTAACACTAAGGCTCACTCACAGTCACAGCCACGACCACCGATGCTAACCTAGCATCCTATTGGGTTTAACAAGCATCCATGGAGATTGGAGAAGAAGAATGCTAAGCCAACAACCTATTGGGTTTATCAATCCATTCCACACATGCTAAGCCATAAATATATTGGGTTTATCAAGCACATAGGGATATTGGAGAAGAGGAATTTTAAGCCAGCAACTTTTTGGGTTTATCAAGCCATTCCACCTCTGATCTTTTCCCCAATTCCCAGTCTTGGTCGAGCTAAGTTTCTCCACCAAAATTTAGTTTGTAGGCTTCAATTCTCTCCACAATAGGTTTGGGATGAAGGAAAATGCATCACCCCCTACTCAATTGGGTTATGAATTCACACACATCGTTTAGAGATTAACATAACGCATTATCCCATGCTCCTCTTAAGCCACCCTCCATGTTGGTTTTAGGATGGAGGAAAATGCATCACCCCCTGCTTAATTGGGTTGCGACTGTTCACACATACCATTTAGAGATGAACATAACACATTATCTCGTGCTCCTCTTGAGCCACCCTCTGTGTTGAGTTTAGGATGAAGGAAAAAATGTTTCCCTCGACATGAATTCTCCAATCCACGTTGTTATGGATGCACACGCATGGCCAATTGATTAATTGTTTTTACACACTGCATTCAAAATTGAATGGGAATTCCCTGCAATTAGTTTCCTTTTGCATTAAGCAACTTTCCCATGCCATGTCATACATGTATTCTCAATTCAGTTCATTCCCAATTAAACATTTAAGTTGATTTCTCAATTACCCTCTTACAACAATTCAAGGGGTGGCAAGTACTCCTTCATGGGTTCTCATGGCGACACATGGAAGCAAAAGGGTTGATTCTCCCACAACCCCTCACCTCTCCCTAGTGGATAACATATAGGCCCATCATTCATGTTGCCTCCATAGCCAATCTTAGACTTCTATTGACATTATATATATTTACAGGATTTTACAATTTCCCATGGCTTGCTAGCACATACTTTACCAAATTTACTTGCATTTATAAACAAACTATTCACTAGCAGGCCTTAGCATTGAGCTCCTTGCTAGGAATCATACATCTTATGTACATAATATTTACACATCAAGCTAATATATACACTAGGGGTCAAAATGGGTGTTACATTTCCTTGGTCCTTCATTAAATCAGTCAAATACATTGTATAATGCCTCGTCAAACTAATATGTGAGTACAAACCTTGGTCACAATAAATGTCTTCCATAGTTATATCAAAATGATATTCTTTTTTAGAATTCATGTGGAATGCCTCTCGAATATTAGGCCTACAATGTGTAAAATGATATAAACCCAAAGTAAAGCTTAAATTGAAACTTAAAGGGAGTCGTACTTCATAATTCATTTCTAGCTCATTCAACAGTTAGACATATTTTCCCAATGTCCATGTGGGGATAACATGCTAAATCATAAGAGCATTATTTAAATTAAATTATTGGCAATCCATATTAAGCTACAAACAACAAAATAACGACAACCCATGTCATAAAAGCATACACATGATATATATTAGGAATCCAAGTAATAGGAGAAAACCCACTGAACAACAATGCATGTTCTACTGAAAAGATGATAATGGCTAGTAACTTTATATTCAGTCCGTCCTAGGTATAGCATGGAGTGCCCCACAACTACTTTCCATGTTGAGCCTTTTGCTCCAATGCCACTACCAATAGTTTAGATTATGAATTCCAATAAACTGTCACTTTCTCTACTCACCACTTATTCTACTCACCTAAGATCATGCAACAACTTAGCAATTATGTTCAAGAACCCCATTTCAATCAAACACCATCATATAAGTAGGACAACCTCAAGCACAACCTAGAGTTCGCTCGTTAATCCACTAAGAGACGTAGTCACATTTATGCTTAATGACCATCACATCCATCACTATTTACTATGTTGAGTTCTGAATTGTGCATTATGTCAAAGCGATGGAGGCTATGCTCATGTAAAAACATTGACTTAAGCTCATAGAGTTGACTTCTCAATAAACTCCCTCTATGTCCATAACCATTATGACTATATGTATATTGGCACACCAACTTATTTATTTGTGCACATGAAAACATGTGGAAATCTAGTAACCAAGTCAAAGTTAATTTTTAAAGCAATTTATAAAAATGTTTCATACACAACATAAGTCAACACTATGACTTTGTTTACACTTAATATTCCCATATCAATTTATATAGTCATTTCCATAATTTATGTATTCTTGATACAACTCTTACATAGGTGCAATTTCTACTCTTGCATAAGCTCATAGCGGTAAAATCTATAAATTCAATTAAAAGGAGTAACATCTTTAAAAAAAATACATTTAATTGATTGGGATAACAATAACCAGCTTGTTGTGGGCCATTTAATGCGTCGACAGTAGGCATGTCACCTGTTGGATCTCGAACAGCTTGAGATCCAATGAATGACATGCATGTTGACATTGCATTAAATAACCTGCAGTAGGTTGGTTATTGTTTGCCAATTGATTGGGCATGATAATCAAGCACTTTCAATAAACCATGTACCATGTGATTAGTTGCTTTAGCATCTAACACCGATAATACCATGTGTCTAAGATTGATAATACAATAGTCTCTTATGTATAAAACACCACATGAAAGTTGTGGAGCGACAAATTAATTCATAAAACTTTGTTAGTACACCTTACGTTGCTCACGAATACTCTCAAAGAAGATAACTTATAAATGAAGACTAACATAAGAAGACTGAACAAAGGGACTTAAGTGAAAGCGGAAATCCTTATAAATGGTCGTTTTAGTGCGTTCCAGCACTACTTCCCATTCTACTTGAAATTGTTGCTTCACTCTTTAACTTTGAATCACAAGATTTTGGCTCTTAAGATTGGAAACAATCTTCAATGCTCCTTCATCATTCATGTATCGCATACATGTTGTTTTACTATCACGTTAATATGGTGTGACGTTAATATAATGGAGTAGTTTATTTGTTAAAAATTTTGGATTTTTCGTTAATTTTTTAATCGAAATCCAACTAATTTGTTTTTCAAAAATTTGAATTTTGAAGTCTCCAAATCATGTTTTTAAATGCATAAATAGGCTCAACATCTTAAATATCCCAATAGCATCAAGATTATGCAAGTTTAACAACTATTATATACTTTTTCAAGAATTAATCTAAAATTTCTATCATATTATGTGAAAAACAAGACACAAAAAGAAACTAGAAAAAGTTAGACATTACTATTACTCATATAATT
>LPNX010668176.1:537079-595322 GCA_001517045.1 Pseudotsuga menziesii | reverse complement strand
TATATATATATATATATATATTTTTATTTAAATATATATAATTAATATGTTTCAAATCAATTAGTTAAATAAAAGACTACTTATCTTATTGATGTGTACTTGTACACAACGCATTTTATATTTATTTTGTTGATAATATCATAATCCAATTTTGAGTTATTAATGACTTATTACTCAGTTAATTGAGAGTTGTTAGTTATTCAAATTCATGACTAACTACTAAATTAATGGATAGTTGCAATTTAAAAGACTAGTAATTAAGTTTCTTTTTGTTTACTTGAAAAATAACTTTCTAAGAACCTATGAGTCACTTCCCTTTGTTTCAAACATGGTACTGAGTCTAAAGTGACCAATGCCTAAGTTCCAAACACCTTGCCCTAAGGGAATTGAAGAGAGTTGAACCCATGACCTTTCTTACATCGAAAAATATATTATTCTTTTGGATATTATTCTCACGGTGATCTCTTCGGACCTCCATATTTTAGGAATTGCATGTGCATTCGAACCTTGGGGTGTAGCTTCCCCAACCCTCATCCCTTACTTCAATGTCTGTTGTTTTCGTACATTGGTTACTATCAATATTTGGTGGACTACTAATGTCCATTTTGGTTGTGTGGACTCTATAGTTGGTATTAAAGCTTTAGTCGATTTTGATTTCATTATTTAGTAAAAGTCACAACATTCATTGTGTTTCCTGACACCTTTCAATAGGGTTTTTAGAAACAAATTGAATATAATAAATAAATAATGTAATTAAAAAAATCACACAAATTAGAGGTTACATGACCAAAGACGTAAGATTTAAATATGCAATTCTTTACATACTGTGAAATACTTATGAACATATATTAAGGGATTATAAGCTTGTTACCATATAAACTTTTTAAATTCGACTTACATAATGAAGATACATCTTCTTAGTTTCTAATGATACATTATATACTTGATTTAGGTTTATAAATACGAAATTGTGATTGTTACAATTTAGGAAAAATGGTTAATAAAGAGTTGAAATTATTGTAACAAAAATTCATTGAGCAAGAGAAAACATAAAAGAGTCTGCACTGGTGTGGCTCATTGCAATTCACTTGATATGAAGTCACATGTTGTAAAGAAGGTCACGAGTTCAAATCACACTCGGGTTTACTCATCTCTCATGCGTGCGGGTTGTTGTGGGGAATCTAGGGGTATAGTGGTAGCGGGAATAGATCCATGAACCCCATGTCACGTGAGTACCAGCCCAGTTCCTAGTTGTTGATTACCCTAGTAGAGAGAGAGAGAGAGAGAGAGAGAGCATAAAAAAAAAAAAAAAGCAACTAGTATGGTACATCATATGAGAAAATTTTATGATGGCAGATGAGTACCAAAAGGAGATGTATCTTCTACAAGGATAACATAAATAATCTTTTCACATTGCAAGACACTTACTATTATAAATCCTTAACTCTAGAGGTCTTCCTCACGAGTTTTTTGGGCGTGTTAGTCATGGGGGTACAAAGTATTGTCCCTACTGTTTATTTATGTATAAAGTGATGTTATGAAGACATACCAAGGGATTAAGAGAGAAAGGAGAAAATCCAAGGAGAAAGAGACAAAGAAAGAGAAAGGTTTATGTAGCAAAAGAGTGCATTTCCAAGACTAAAAGAGGACACAAGATCTTAGGCAAAGTGGTAGTCAATATTTATGGAAAGTATTGTTCGTACGATGCATTTTCCAAGGTATGTACAACCTATTTTGTTGACCATACACCAACAAAATTTTACAGACCATGTAGCACACATTCCAAGACAGAGTTGACAGTTTTGGCACATGTGAGCATGCACAAAAATCGAGGTAATTTTTAATAGCATATTAATGTTTTTTATTAAAAATTCTTACGTGTGTGAGAGAGAGAGACTTTTCAATCCAAATAGTTACCTAAAATACAATACATAGGTATACTATTTGAATCCTTAAATAATACATTGCTTGTAATTATTCAATCTAATATCAATCAAAACATATTATTATTTTAAATATTATTTTCATAGAGTTTCCTTCCTCTATATAAGATTTATGGGTGCATTGAAACCTTGAATGTGCATATGCCTCAAACCTTTATTTTTTACTTCGTTATTGTTTGTTTCTCTTGTTTTGTTCCTATTAATGTTATATGCAGTGGTAGTGTCCATTTTTATTACATGAATGGTACACCAATAAAGATACCCTGGGCCACAAGTTTGTCCTTTGCTCTCTCTTTTGTGTAAATAAGGGTCTTCTCTCTCCAATGTATCATCATGTTGTTGTTGAATCAATGGAATATCAATACTCCATATTTTAGGAAATATAAGTCACATGTTCCAACTTGAGTGTGCTCATGTAGGTGTCCTCAATTGTTTGTTCTTTATCTATTTGTTGTTTATTTTTCATTTTTTGTGTAATGAAAGTGTACATTTTGTTTATGAGGACACTACAAGTAGTATTATAGTAGTGATTATGGCATAAGAGGGTTGCAATTTTTAACGAAGTTTTGAACTTTCTACTATAACTTTTTTTTTAAATTATTGTAAATTCAAAACAACCTTGAAAAATTAAGTAGGTTATCTAACTAAGAAATCAAAGTTTGAAAAAATTATTATTTTGTATATTTTTGCTACAACCTCTGCAACGAAGTTCGGCCTTTTAGCAAGTTCTTATAAGAATGTCTTGGGTTTTGATTTATCAATTAGAAAATACATGTTCACGACTTTGGATCGATATATTAGATGATTGATCTAGGTTTATAATAAAGAAGTTGGGTCCATTCAAACCATGTAAGAGAACACTTTTAAAGGGCATTGATGTGTGTGTGTGTGTGTGTGTGCACGCGCGTGCATGCATGCGCTTGTAATTTTTGATAGAAAGCCCATATTGAAGTCAGTCTATTTCCATTTGAAATATATCTTATGTGGCTACATCTGTGATATGTTTTGATATACTTGCAAGAAGTGTTGACCAACTTATGAGCTCTAAAAGTTGGTCTTCATTTTTAACCTCAAAACCCTGATGGGAAGATGAAGATCAATATGACATTCAAATAAAATAAGAAAATCAAATGTTGCTAGAATAAAAGTTTAAGTTCTAATCACATAAAATGTTGAGTTTAGACTTGCATTAGCAAAGATATGTATTTAATGCAAGTTGTTCTCTACTTAATGTTTTAAATCTTCACTTGAAAAAATGTGAACAAATATTATGAAGGTATATTGAAATAAAGTTAACATGGAAGTAGTGGAAATAATATGCCACATATGATAGATTTGTTACTGCAATCAATATAGAAGGAAAATATACAAAATAAATAAATGAATGCATTGTTAGATAAACTGAAAAAGTGTGTGCATGGTGATATGTTGACATATTCCAACCATATGAAACAAGTGTTGCATGGTAGCGATACATGTTGACGTTGGTAGGTTGAATTGCAAGCTTGCCATTGGATTTTTCAGCAGCTTTGAATCCATATTTGAAATATAGCTATAATATGTTGTCTCGTGCCACATATTATCATGGCATGAATATGAGAAAATTTAAATTTATTGATTGATGGGTAGTGAGCACATTTTATAATAAATAGTAATATATATTATTTATTTTTAACAAAAACTGTAAATTTTCATTGAGAAAAAAGGTTGTACACAGCCATCCAAAACAGGAGAAAATGCAGTCTGATATTTGGATTTACATAAGCAAAAACTACCAAATTTATAACTATCTTATCCTTACTAAAGGCCTTACAATTACTCATATTTTCCACCATACAAAAAGAGGGATAAACCCTGATGAACTAGAGGTTTAACACAATACGAAAAAACATCAACCGAAACATAGGACATTGTCACTACTACTTATTACTTTGCATTCCCACCTGGAACAAGCTTTGAGACTGAAATTTCTTCCATTGGCTATGCTCTGTTAGCTAATATCTCCTGGCAATGACTGCATTTGTTCATATTAACCAAATTCCATACACCTTATGTTATTATATCAACATTCCCATGTAATTCTTTAATATCTCTATCTATGTCTTCAATTATTGATTCTTAACACGATTGCTTATTGAGCACATACCCTATATCAGTTGAAACTTCCTAGTTCTGTCGAATTCAACTGAAAACTGCCTCAAATACCTTCCTTGGATGTATTTTCAAATCCATAATGCTTTCCCTTACGTTGTTCAATCCCACAATCCACAATTTTCCTTCGCTTTTCTCAGCTTCCATTTTCGTTGTATCCGCCATCGAAAACCTGGAGAAACTGCTAAATATTTCCACGCGATTCAGGAAAGAAGCAACCAGGGTAGCCTCCCTCTCTAGCTCGAAATGCTGAAAATATCCATGTCCCTGTCCTTGAAAGACTCCCCTCTCCTATGTCATTTTTCATGTGGGGGCAGCTGCTACTTTTGATCGAAGTAAATGTTGTCTTCCTGCTCTTTGAAGGCACTGTTTGACAATCACGCGGGTCACTACATGCAAGCCACCACATAATCTCCTTCCAACTCCTGAAATCACAAACCATAGGATCATTCTATTAATATGGGGTTTAGTCATGGGATAGGTTGGAACGTAGTCCCTACGCTATGAAGAATCATCGCTCCTAGCTCAATTTTTGACCCTTGGTTGGCTAGCAAATCCACTTTTCCATTCTCTCACTGGAGAACATACTTGAAGCTAATGTTTTTTCCTTCAATGAAATGTTAAATTCTTTTATCTATCCTTTTACATCTAATATTCCCATTCCTGTATCCACTCCGCATATTTTGTATTACTTGTCAAGAATATCCAATTATAATTTCTTTGCCTATGTTCAACTTAGTTACTAGTTCGATGCCATACATAACAGCTATCCATTATGCTTCATTATTAGTTCTTGAGTTTATCCCCCAAGAAAATGATTCTACTTGTTTTCCTCCTAGGTCATAAATAACTCCTCTCGCACATGTTGCCCCTGGGTTTCCTTTTGAAGCAGCATCGAAGAAAAGAAAATGAGAATTAAGGTTCTCCCACCACTTTTGGAAGTTTGCTTTGTTGAGCTTGATTTCTCGTTCCTCGTTCCCTTTTAATATTCTTTTGAACCAGAGAGAGCTTTACCTGATGAACTATTTACACCATAAATCCTCGCTTTTGGATAAAGCTTCAAAACTAGGATACTTTATACCTTTTGTTTCTAGACTTTCTGTCATCATATTCATGGCTTTAAACACTACTCTAGAAGGACTAGTTGATCTTCCCTCAAAGATTAGATGATTGCTAGATAACCAGATTTGCTAGCAAATATTTCTTAGCGTCACTTCCCATACTTTTAGGAGAGTTGGTTTTCTTCTCAAGTTCCCTGGATAATGCTTCTTCCAATTTGTCACCATATCCTTTACTATTTGCAACAACCTTATAGCCTCCCCCATCCATTCCAATACTTTAATCCATACCTTTTTTGCAAATTCACAAATCAGGAAAATGTGATTTGCATCCTCATATTCTGATTTGCATAAACCACACCAGTTTGGACCTTGAATTCCTCATTTCCTTAAATTATCAGTTGTTAGGAGTTTGTTATGAGCAAGCAACCAAAAGAAGTGAGTTAACTTCGTAACTCCTAATGAGTTATGTACCTTTTTCCATTGTCTTGAATCTTGAGATGCCTTTGTTTCTTCCAGCATCTTGTATCTCTCTTTGACCGTGTATTCTCCTGCTTTTCCCCATCCTCTTCGATCCTTTTCTCTCTAATGGATTGGATCTTTCCTTTAGAGACTCCTCTGGAAGACATTGTACTCCTACTCTAACGGATTTGGCGGATTTAAATCTTTCCAGCCTATCCAAGCTCCAAAACTTGCCCAATTTGAAATGTTGCTTAGGTTGATCAAATTTTCATTTTGCATCCACAAATGAAATCCTTCCATTCTTATAATTGAATCCATTTTTGGGTGCCTTAGAATGCATTTTTCCCAGATTTTTATTTTTATTCTTTCCATTCCCATGGATCTAGTAAATCTTATATTTTATTATATCTATGGAAGATTTACATAAGTTCCAAATGCTTATCCCTTTCCTTACCTAGGTGTGCTTCACACTTCTCATCCTCGACTTCCTTATGTATTGTTTCCTTATACCTTCTTTCCACCACTCCTTTCTCCACATAATCATTCTCCAAACCATCTTTGCTCCCATTGCCACATTCATCAGTCACTCTAATTCCATAATTCCAAGCCCACCATTTATCTTTGGACGTTTTACTATGTTCCAATTTGTTAAATGAAACTTCTTCCCTTGTGTATTTCCTCCCTGCCAAAGGAATCTCGTGATCTCCTCACCTATGCTATTCATTTCCATTTTGGGGGCCAATAGGATTACACTATTAAAAATGGGGAGAGAGGAGAGGAAGGACTTAATAAGGGTTACCTTCCCAGCTAAATTAAGCCACCTTGTTCCCCAAGACTAGATTCTATTCTTGATTTTTTGTATAATTAGACTCCACATCTTGGAGTTTGTGCTTTTCTTTATTAGTGGGACACCAAGATATATAAACGAAATCCATTCCACCTCTAACTATCACCTCAAGACCAAAGAAATATCCTTTAGTATAATAACTACTTTTAAATTTAGTTTCTTTTAGAGGAATCTCACCTTCATTGATCTGAAAATGATAGGATCTACTAACACTTGAATTTTGCATGTGAACTTAAGCCAATTAACTTATAAAAAATACTTCAAATAACAAGCTTATCAAAGGATCACAAATAACTAAAAGCATATAAATGAACAAATAATGCAAACCATAAGAATGTGGATACTGTATGATAATGGAGTTTGTCCCTGATGGACTACGTCTCTGGGTCCAGCTCTAATGAGGACTAATCTTATTAGTCTTCAAAATGCTTGAACAGGTACAAAATGCCTTATTCAACAATGAAGTCCTCTCACTCTCTAAAATCTCCCCTGAGTGGCTAAAAAACCTCTTTCAAAATGAGAAAATCTTGCAAATCCTTCAAAGGCACTTTGACATCATATCACCAAAAACTTCAATGCATCTTCCAATGCCATCCCATGGAAAACTACAATGGTTTATATAGCCAAAAAATCCATAACGTATCCCCAAATACAAAGGGAATTACAATGATTTGATCCCCAAACTTAATGGGATAATATTCATAAAACAAATGAATAAAATATGAGCAAATATCCATAAATATACATTTTTGTTAAAAAATACAATAAATAAATTCCAAAAAATAAAATATATATATGGTAATCAAAACCATATAATAATGAATTTGTTTAAAAATTAGGTCAAAGCTGGAGTGCGCCCATATTATGAGTAAGTCCCATAACAAGCGGCGCTAGTGGTGCATTAGTTAAAAGTGTTAGCAATGGGGGAGGAGTTCACCTGTTTAAACCCACAAACCTCTCCCCATGTTATGATTTTATTGTGGCATATGTTGTTATACATGGTTCGTGGCTTGTTTGTTGGCTCGTGGTGGTTGGACATGGGGTAGGTGTTAGTTCTCGATTCCTCTGATGGTATGGTTTGAATACAATATAAATATATATGGGGGTAAATGGCTTGGCCCTCAGCCTGACCTTTTTCAAAATACAACACTTTTCAAACTTATATACAAGTATCCCTCTATATGGGTAAGCAACAACAAGCAGAGATGATGGCTAGGAGATTTGGCGATGTCTTGGGTGGAGAGGACGTTGGGGGTTCAATCCTCCCCGACCACAATATTTTTGGTTAACCAAACAACCAAGTGCCAACTAAGCTGCCATGTGGCACACCCTGGTCGGTCCACCTCATTTGCTACTAGATGCGAACTGTACACTCAGCCTACCAACTCTGCCTGCCAACTAGACTACATCCTGCCACGTGGTGCTCTATGATTTTCCCACGTCAGCACCGTACATGCCACATGTCACCCTTGTAGTAGTGCCATGTGGCATCTTGTTTTTTCCAAATTCACTTGTTTTTGTCAAAAGTTAAGAACTGAATAACTTTCACATCCAGAGTCCATTTTGCATGAAATGAACGTTTCCATAAATCTCTCGTTGATATCTACGCAATTGCAAGCTTCTATTCTCAATTTGAAGGCTTTAATTTTGATTGATCTTGGAGATCCTCCTAGATCAAACCTCCCCACTGTAGAGATTTTAGACCACCAAAAGCAGAAAATACTCATAAAAAGAGTGAGGAAACCATGGCCCCACTTGACCCATGTCCACCATCCAACCTGCTCAGTTTAGAATCATTTGGCTCATCATCACAAAGACAAAGACAACCATTATGCTATTAAGAAACTTAATCATTATATCATCCTTACATAAGTCGGTTTCAATGTCACAACTATCATCCAAATAAAACAAAATAGTAGCAAAAGCAGACATGAAATTGAACATGCATATGCTAAATAGAATGAAATCTTGTTTTTCTTTATAGAAGCAGTAAGGACTAATGGATTTCTTTCCCTACAATCCAAGATGCTTTCATTCTCTAATCCCCCATATTGTACTTGTGGTGTATCATGTAACATCTGAGTAGTGTCAGCATT
This sequence comes from Pseudotsuga menziesii, assembly GCA_001517045.1. Taxonomy (NCBI): domain Eukaryota; kingdom Viridiplantae; phylum Streptophyta; class Pinopsida; order Pinales; family Pinaceae; genus Pseudotsuga; species Pseudotsuga menziesii. Next base: position 586,765 of record LPNX010668176.1, on the reverse strand, counting down.
TACTAATTCATTTCCAAAACCACAATCTTTAATTGTCATAAGAAATAAACCTTTACTTGCATTTACTAACATCTTCATTTGGCCTGTAGCAACCATGGATAAATCATTTTTCATCTTATAAGCTCTTACAATGCATTTGATCTCGTTCTTGAAGAAATGATACATATTATGCTCCCTAAAGAAGATTGATTTTCTACCAAACAAATATGAACTACCCAACACCATGCCGCAAATATCAAGAGGTATGACAACCAGAACAACTTCATCAATGAAATGAAAATTAATGGCAAACCTAAGTCGACACTGGTTAATGACTTGCAATTGTGCACTCTTACATACCCATCCAAGTGAATATGGTTTAGGATGCAAAATAGTTTCCAATCTATTATAATTAACAAGGTTTTCACATATAAGATTTGCTTGTGAACCACTGTCAATTAATGCATCAATATTTGTGTGCTTAGAGATTACTCTTAGATAGAATAATGAATCCCTCTCCTTTTCATCATGAGATTTGTTAGAAGAAGAACCACATGTACTAACATTATATGTTATACCTTTTATGCCAAAAGTTTATACCTTAGTTTCATCCTTGAATTCAGATCGAAGATCACACTGAATAGTAGTAGTGGTCTTCCTCTTACCTCTTTGTTGCTTATCCCATTTTGGTTTCAACTCTGGATGTAGCTTCCAACAATGTTCTTTGTCATGTCCTTCTCTTTGACAATGTGAGCATGTATGCCTCTCATCACCTTTCCTCACTGTAGTTGTATGCTTGCATTTCCCTTTTTCCTTGCCTTCTTTTGACTGGTTGGATTTAGCCAAAGAAACGTTATCATGAGCACTCTTCCCTTTGAATTCAATGTGTGTATCTTGCACACATACCTCGTTAAGGTTAGTAGGATTAAACATAAATATTGTATGTCACAAATAACTAGGTAATCCTATAATAAATTTGAGAAGAGTTTCTTGAGTGTAAAGAGGTATACCCAAAATCAAATATCTCTTTCTAAATTCCTTAGTGTATTCTTGTACATTTTGACCTTTATCTTGCCTTAAGTTTTTCCAATCCATCATGGCTTACTATATATAGCCTAATGGGTAGAATTGCTTCTTTAATGCAACAGTAAATTCATACAAGGAAGAAATAACTTTAACTTTTGTAAGGAGGTATTCATGTGTCTTACTCTCCCACCATACGAGTGCAACGCCTCAAAGACAGAAAGTAGCCAACTGGATCTTTGCAATATCATGTGCAAGCTTCTTGATCTTACAATGCACCTCAATCTGCCCGATCCAATCATCTAGCTTTTCTGTGTTAATTTCACCATTATATGTAGGCAAAACAATCTTAATATCAAGTTTCAAATAAGGTAAATAATACTTAGCCTTCTCAGGTTGTTTCTTTGGATTTGAAGAAGAGGTATTGTAGCTTTCAGAAGAAGAAGAAGACTCAAAAGAAGACTCAGAAGGGTCTCCTCCTTTTCCCAAAGCATTATTCTTTGCTTTCTCCTTCTTCATTTTCTTCTTTGCCAATCTCTCTTGATAATTTGCAAACATTTTTTCTACTCTGCCTGCCATATGATAGAAATCCTTGTGGAAATCCTTCTCATCTTCTTCTCGATATTATTCATTTGCCATTTTTTTTCTTCGATGTGCACGCCCAATCTCTGGATTGCAAGTCTCAAGTTGGACTTCACCTCACTTAAGCCTTCATCTAGTTAACATTCACACTCTGCAATTCCTTAGTTAGCATGCTCTAATACCAAACATGATCCGAAAATGACAGGATCTACTAACTCTTGAATTTTTCATGTGAATTCTTAAACCAACTAACTTATAAAAAGACTTGAAATAACAAGTTTATCAAAGGCTCACAAATAACTCAAAGCATATAAATGAACAAATAATTCAAACCATAAGAATGTGGACACCATATGATAACGAGTTCGTCCTTGATGGACTGCGTCTCCAGGTCCAACTCCAATGAGGACCAGTCTTATTAGTCTTCAAAATGCTTGAATAGGTACAAAATGTCTTCTTCACAACTACTACAAAGAGACTTAGGATTCAACTTTGAAGTCCTCTCGCTCTCCAAAAACCTCTTACAAAATGAGCAAAAATTACAAAGCCTTCAAAGGCACTTTGGCATCATATCACCGAAAAATTCAATGCATCTTCCAAGGCCTTCCCATGGCAAATTAAAATGGTTTATATAGCCCCAAAATCCATAATTTATCCCTAAATACAAAGGGATTTACAATTATTTGATCCCCAAACTTAATGGGATAATATCCATAAAAATGGATAAAATATGAGCAAATCTCCATAAATATACATTTTTGTTAAAAAAACAATAAACAAATTCCAAAAAATATAATATATATATATGGGAATCAAAACCATAATAATGAATTTGTTTAAAAATTGGGTCAAAGGTGGAGCGCACCCATTTTAAGAGTTATATCCACCAAAATCTAATTTAAAATAAATAAAACTCAAGTCCCATAATAAGCGCTCCTAGTGGTGCATTGGTTAAAAGTGTTAGCAATGGGGGAGGAGCTCATAGATTCAAACCCACGGACCTCTCTCCATGTTATGATTTTGTTTTGGCATATGTTGTTATATATGGTTCATGGTTTGTTTGTTGGCTCGCGGTGGTTGGTCATGGGGCAAGTGTTGGCTCTCGGTTCCTCTCGTAGTATGGTTTGAAAACAATATAAAACATATATCGGGGTCAAGGTGTTAGCCCTCGGCCCGACCTTTTTTCAAAATGCAACACTTTTCAAACTTATATCCAAGTGGCCTTTTATTTGGGTAAGCAACAACAAGCAAAGATGATGGCTAGGCATATTTGGTGGCATCTTGAGTGGTGGTTGGTCATGGGGCAAGTGTTGGCTCTCGGTTCTTCTCGTAGTATGGTTTGAAAACAATATAAAACATATATCGGGGTCAAGGTGTTAGCCCTCAGCCCGGCCTTTTTTCAAAATGCAACACTTTTCAAACTTATATGCAAGTGGCCTTTTATTTGGGTAAGCAACAACAAGCAAAGATGATGGCTAGGCATATTTGGTGGCACCTTGGGCGGAGAGGAGGTAGGGGGTTCGATCCTCCTCGACCCTAATATTTATTATAAACCAAACAACCAAGTGCCAACCAGGATACCACATGGCATGCCTTGGTTGTTCCACCTCATCTTCTTCTAGATGCCAACTGTACACTCAACCTTCCAACTTTGTCTGCCAACTAGACTACATCTTACCACGTTGCGCTCTGTGATTGTGCTACGTCAACGTCGTACAGTCCATGTGTCACCCTTGTAGTGGTTCCACCCGGCACCTTGGTTTTTCCAAATTTACATGTTTTGTGGAAAGTTTAGAACTAAATAAATTTCACGTGCGAAGTTCGTTTTGCATGAAACAAATGTTGCGAGAAAGATCTCATCGAGCTCTACGCTGCTGCAAGCTTTTGTTCACAGTTTCAAAACTTTAATTTTGATCAATCTCGAAGATCCTCCTGGATCATTCATTATGATGAGTCTCCATGTAACGATGATTTACAATGACAAAAATGCCTATCATCATCTCTTTTATGAGTTGCTTCTTCTCCATGATGAATCCATTAGTGTGTAAAATGGTCGATCTCTTTGTGAACATATTTACAAGAGTCAAAGAAGATATCTCAGCTTCTCTTTTGCAAAGCTCTTTCTTGTTATGATGACTTTTATGTTGAGCATAATGTGATGATGGAAAAGCAAGTAAAAATCATTGAGGACGTCACAAGCAGTGAGCGATATATAATTTACGACTTAGATTTTCTTCATTAAAATTGTTCTTTCAAGCTCCGTAATTAAATTTTTGCGTCTATATAAACGACATTTTTTATCAAATATTTCCTTGTCTTGGTTGGGCCATACTTGGACCCTTATGACCGTACTAAGCATTTTTAACACAGTGCAATGAAGCACAAGAAAATATGTCGCATAGTCTAATTAGTATTATCCTTAAGACTTGAGGATAAATATTCCTAAGAGAGAGGGAATGTTGTGTCCCTAAATACAACATTCTTTTATATGTGATTGATATGCATTTTGAGACAATGTTAGGGTCCTAGCCTAACCCCTTTAAATAGATACATAAATTGATATGTATTGAGGTCATCCATATTAAATGAGAACCATGAAATAGACATAATATAAAAAAATATTTCGTCGGAAGAATTATTAGAAGGTTTTGCATACTAGAAAGTTCATTCACTAAAAAGGTTATGCCTACTATAAAGTTCCTTCACTAGAAACTCTATAAATGAGTTTAAGTAACTTAATAAGATGCCTTGAAAAGTATATTGTAACTAAGCTCTACTCATTTGGAGGTTACCCCTTGAAGAGGCAAGTGAACATTTATTTCATAAATAAAGGTATTGTTATTGTGATAATTGGTTATCTACATTTGTCTATTATTGCATTAATTCTATCATTTCCATTCCTAAATCTTGCTCTGCTTGACTTTTGCTATGAATTTTATATTATGCTATTGAGGTACATAACATTTGGTACCATTTCACTTTCTTGTGTTGAAGTCTTTTATATTATTTTAGGCTAGAGGTGTGTTCTAATGTCTATAAGTAACCCAATGACCTGTGATCCAGTGGGTAAATCTGTAATTGGGGAAAGCTACACACAATAAATACAAGAGGTTTCACTTGGTTGGACACCCTTGTAACCCCTATTAGCACCCTTTAGAGTAGTACCACATCAAACAACACCCATATATGAAATTTCACTTCCATATACCCTTGGGTATATTGAAAGTCCGTTAGGCGACTTGAAACCAACTTTAAATAATTTGATTGACTGGTGTGCTTCTATAATGGCACCGTGCATAGTAATTAAGAAGATTACTCTCTAACACCTAGGTAGTCGGGTTGTACGACTAAATGATCAAGCCTAGTTAATGTGCCCTGAGAGATTGGTTTGGGCACTACTATTGGACACTATAAGTATATTAGAGTGCTATAGCACCTTCCATTCCCTTATCCTTAGTAAATTGGTAGCCCTATCCTTTGTGAACAACTCGTGAAATTCCTACATAATTTGTACTATTAAGGAATTGGGCATTTCTTCCATGTTGTAATATTTGGGCAGGAGTACAACTCTACTAGGAGTAGCCAGAAGATACAAAAAAAGTATGGGTCTGACCTGCACCCTTATTTCATACCTATTTCAACAAATCCCTTCCATCGTGATGATCGTATTAGCACCACTCTCTAGTAACTCTTTTTGTGAACTCATTTCCCTTATGGATACTATTCACGGAGATGAGCTCTCCCATGAAGTTTCCCACCTAGAAACACTATATGATGAGTTGCAAAATAATTAGATCATAACCACTCATTTACTCAACAAAATCTTGGCGACATAAAGGAAAAGCTTATTAAATTGGAGCCGCTTTATGACTTGATGACCAGATTCATGACACTCTTTCCTTCATCATATTCGGGATACCCATAAGGAAGGGATTGCATAATCCAATCTCAATGTCCCTCACTCCACTCCACTTGTCCATGATTGAATGACTCAATTGTGACATAGACTTCCTAAAGTCAATATCACCAAATTCAATTGGTCAAACCCGAAAAGATGGTTCATACCAATGGATTAACGTTACTTTTCTTTGCATGCCATCATAGATGATTTGACAAAACTTCGAGTGGGTGTCCTATATTTGGATCTTGAATGTTGACAATGGCACAAGACTACATGGGTTATATTACTTGGACACAATTTGTTTCAAACTTCAATGAACATTTTGAAATAAACACTCGTTATTTGAAGCAAATAACCATGCTCAAACAATCTAGCATGATCAAATATTTGATCCCCTCTTTTGAGCAATTTCCCATCCGCACTTAGGGCATGTTCAATGTTTTTTTATAATGAATGTTTCATTAATGATTTGAAGAAGAGATACATACATAGGTCTTAATGGCTTGTCTTGGTACTTGGTTGGATGCCACTCATAGAGATGGAGAAGCACAAAAGTCAAAATGCTCAAATAAAAAACGCTCCATTTATTCCCCATGCTCATCCAACCAACTTTTCCTTCCACTCTTCTGTTACATCCTCTCCACCTCTCAAGATCCAAAAATTAATTCGAGTTGAAATGGTGAAGTGCTAACTCAAAGGTCTATACTGCAATTATGATGATAAATATTTCCCTTGTCATAAACGTAAGGAGAAAAAACTCTTTATGACCATTTAGAGGACAATTATGACGAGGAAGTTCAAGCTAACACCCAAGAGGTCCCTTATCCATATGTGTAATACATTCCCAACCTAATATATCATAGGTGCAACCCCATATCCCCTTGCAAGTCTTGAATTCTAGTCTTCTACTCCCCAAACCTTTAAATTGATTAGATACATACAATATGACAAGGTCATAGGCTTCATGGATAGTGTTAGCATGCATAACTTTATTCATCATCGGTAGCCCAAGAAACGCAATGTTATATCCATGCGGTGAACAAATTCCAAATCATGATTGCAAACGAGGAGTTGTGAAATTTGGTGGGTGTTTTGAAAATGTGTGACAAATGGGTGATTGTTCCTTCAAAAAACGCATGTTTGCTACTGAAATGGGTGGTTGTGATATTGTCTTGGGAATTGAATGGTTATGAACATTAGGACCCATCACCATGGATTTTGGTGCCTTATACATGAGTTTCCAACATGCGAGTCATAGCTACACTCTCAAAGGAATTATAACCAGATCTCCAAATATTATTAGCTCACGCCATATTGAGAAGCTTCTTAAAAGGGGTCATTCAAGCATTGTGGTTCAATTCTATTCCATTCAAGCTTTAAATACCCCTTCTCAACCCATTCCTTCTAACATGTAGCTTATCTCAGGTAAACAGCCATTCATCTTTGGCAATGCCAAAGGACTGCCCCCTTCCCATAGTGAACATGATTATTCCATTTCACTCATACTTAGTAGCCTCCCACCCAATGTCCACCCACATCGCCATCCTTTTTCCCAAACAAATGATTCTGAAAAGATAATTCAAGAGTTGCTAATTTTTGGTGTCATTTGTTGAAATAGTTAACTATGAAGGTCTTCCCTCATAGTTTTGGTGTGTGTGATGAATGGGACATAAAGGCCTTTTGTTCCTTACGTTGTATTTATGTAAAAAAAGGACATTAAGTACATAGAGAAATGTTTTGTACTTTATGAGTTGTTAGTTATATTTAAGTGATGTATTTAATAATTAGCATTTATTATTAAAAGTGCATTTAATATTGGCCCTAGATATAGTGAACTAATCCTAGCCCTTAGATTGGTATTTAGGAAGGTAGTTACCAAAATTAATGTATAAAATAATGAGAAGGGAAAAAGGAAATATGCACCACCATGAAGAGAAAGAGGAGAGTGAAGAAGGAGAAAAGGTTCCCATGGTAGTTTGAAAGATTTTTCAAGAAGATTCATTGGCACATTTCCCAAGGAAGCCAAAAGGTGATCATACAACACTCATACAGGTTCGTACAATACGTGTGGGAACATTTTCCAAGGCAATGACTATAACATTTAATGCATCCTGTCAGTATCGTACAACAAAATTAATTTGGCACATGTTGCACAAAAATCGAGGCAGAGAAGTGAGCAAGCCATACAACAGGTACAAGCACATGTGGATAGGTCGTACATCAGGTCGTACAACTATTCATTGGCACAAATTTTGAGGTAGATGTCTGTTGTTATAAATTTGTGAAATTTTGACAATGTTGGGAAAGAGAAAACTTCTATGTAAAGAAAATTTATGAGTTTCTTCTTCTTAAAAATTTTTATTGGGTTTTCCCCGGGTTGGGTTTTTACCCTGGTCAAGCTTGACCAAATATATAGTTGTGTTCAATGTGATTGTTTAGTTAATTGGGTTGAAGAGTATTTTGGCATGGTGTTTTAAGTTTCAAAGTTTGCATGTGGTTCTTTAATTTTAAACCTAACAACTTGTTGCAGCTGCAACATTTTCCCAAATTCTAAAAAAATTTGGACACCCCTTTACTTTGAATAAGTTGGTTTTCAGCCTGGTTTTTGACTTTTGGTCTATGGATTTTGGAACAATGTTCAGCTCTTTGGCTTGCTGTTGATAGATCTGTGTTTCCTTTAAAAAGCTTGAAAGAATCCCCTCCCTACATCAAGCTCATCATTGCTATTGGATGCTTTCAAAGCCTTCCTGTATCGGGAGTTAATTCGTTTGATTGTCCTGCCGTTACGGTTGATTTTCGGGTTTTGACTTTCTTTGTCCCGCCGACCGTTGCGGGTGATTTTCAGATCTTAATTTTCTTTTTCGCGTCGACTGTTACGGAGGTTGGTTACTTTGTATTTCACCGTTGCGGGTGGTTGACGATTCCTTTCTGTTTCGGGTGTTTTTTTTTTATTTGCGTCAGAAGGGGATGAATACTACCGTGGCCGACGTTGCGGACGGGTTATGGTTTTGGACTCTGCCGTTGCGGACCATTTGGAATTCTGAGTTTTCATTTCCCGCTGACCCATGTATATCGAAGCCCTTTAGAATGTTTCCTCCGCCGTTGCGGGCGTGTCCAAGTTTCTATCTTCCAATGAAGAATCTTAGGGTAGCCGATGTGAGTTTACGATCATTGCTGTATCGGGCTTCCCATTGTTGCGGACGAAGTTTAACTTACGGACGCCCGGCGCTGCGAAGGAGTGGAGGATGGGAACTGTCCGCCTTTGCGGAGGAGTCCAGGCTTTTGGCTTCCGATGTGGGTTCTCGCCAGCGCCCGATTCTTTGATTTTGCGCGCTCTATTCGCCGTTGTGGGTGAATGGAGGCTGGGAACCATCCGCCATTGTGGAAGAGCTGATATTGTCACCGCTCTTGTCACTTGCGTTCCCCGCCCGATTTGACCTATCGCACGTGCGATTTTTCATATATTCGGGGGCGTGGTTTTGGATTTATTTTTTTATTGTTGTTTTTGCGCCCGAGTTGTCGTTATCCTCTCCGCGCTGCCAACCCTGCGAATCTTGGTGGAGCTCCGTGCTTGTACCCGCGTCCAGCTGTCGGTTGGAAGCTCAACCTTTGTCGCCTTAGCAGCTGCGCATCACTGCCAGGTAGGATCGTAACCACCTTACCTACTGTTTTTCAAGGTTTTGATTGGGCGAATGTTTACTGTGGTGGGGTATTACTAGGGGTGTGTACCCGGTTCCCTTTCAGACTGCCCACGGAGTTTTTCATCCGAGGCTAGGGTCGCCATAGTAGTTTCCCCGGTGGTTTGCGACCACATTTTGAGAATTTCCGGTGGATAGCCGTTTGCGGTTAAGAAGGGGGAAGTCGTTTTCTTTTATAGAGCCCACGTTTTTATTTGCCTCGGCCGTTTAGTTTCGCACTGAGCAGTGGAGGAAGGCGAGGTGCAGGCGGCCGTTATGCCGCCTGCACCTGGCTTTATCCTTTCAATAATGAGGTCCGTCGACAAGTTCAATGGGGTTTTTGCCGGTGATTTGACGATGAATACTCGGCTGGTCAGTTCCCCTAAAGTGTTTGCCCATTGTCGAGCCCTAACCTCTGCCCGCGCCGCGCAGTTCGTCATTTTCGGCCGCCTGCAACCCTAGGGTTTTGCCGCTTTTTGTCTATGATTGGGAGATAGCATGGGTGGTTTCTGGTGAGAGCGTCGTGTGCAGCAAGCTATGTCGATACCCGCAGTGCATAACAACACTAATGTATTTTTCCGCGAGCAGCATAAACTATTGCCATTTTTTTTATCCTTGCTAAAGCCATGTCTAAGTTTGGATAGATATAGTCGCACCTTGCGTTTGGACTTTACGCATTTGCATTACGAATCGTTTTTATTGAATAAATGTAGTTTAGTATTATGCAGTTGAAGGACATTGCTTATTATGTTACAATAGTGGGATAATTATATTTCATGCTAGTAATGCTGATAATCAAGGCAGAGTTAGGTTATTCATACATGTGATGCTTTCTTTTCTTGCTTGCACATTGACATAAGATAATAGCACATGGCACAATATTGCACGCTAGTCCAATTCTTCAGCCTAAAGGGCTTATGTTTGAATTTCATTACAGTAATGATACACTTGAAAGAATAAACTGCTTGATGTCTTAATGTTTTACATGGCAGGAAGAAGCCGACCTTACAATGTCCAAAAGGCAGAAAAAGAAGGCCCCTATGGTAGAAGAGCAATCAGCACTAAAGGTCGTCCCACAGACAGAATATATATATGAGGACACCCAGTGTATCTCTGGTATTGAGCCTGAGTATAAATGGGGTGAGATATACAGACTGATTTCCCGTAGGGAAGTCCCAGACACGGGTCTTGAGGAAGAACCCATTTATGCCAACATTGAAAAATCCGCCATCATGAAGGTGGCTACCAAACCAGAGCTGTTCCCTTGCTCTGATGTAATGAGATGGATTCTGCCACACACCAACACCAACACTATGCTTATAGGAAACGTCGAAGGACAGGGCTATGATGTATTTAGCCCTGGATATGTGGCATTAGCTTACCACCTGCCAGAGCCTCAAGTGTTCCTGTCAAACGATTGGTTAGATAACCTCAGGATGGATTTAGTGGAAACCCTGAGAAGAATTCTCTTACCAGGAAAGCTTTATAGACACAGAGCAACTGAGGATTATGATACAGCGAGCTTAAGAGCTCCTTGAAGCTTTATAGCCCTGATGCTAAATCGGATTTTTGGTAGAGCCAATGGTAGACTCTTCAAATTGGAGTGGATACCCCTTATGTTCCATGTGGCCACAGAAGGAACAATTTTTAACTGGGCCAACCTAGTATCAAGTAGTCTCTCTTCTTGTGTAGCTGCAGCCTTGGGAGGAGGAGAAGCCCGAAAGAAATCTGAGTTCTATATGAGTTCCATTCTGATAGACAGCATACTATGCCACCAACCTTTCCCCGGTCTCAAGTGTGCCTGGGATAGGGAAAGAATGCCTGTATATGCAGCCTACAAACCATTGTGGGCTCGTCAATACCACAGTTATTACAAAGAGATCTGTGAGCATTTTATTATGCCACTATACACGCTTATCTTCCGGAAGGAATGTGACTGCATGTCTGAAGAGGCTATGCAGGTAATAGAGGAGTTTGGAGATTATTTCTTGACAGAGAATGGTATGTACCTTGGAATGTTTGGAGGATCAAAGACACCTTATCTGCTGCCAAAGTATGCAACAGATTATATAATCCATAAAGAGGCAGTTAGACAGGTGTTTATTGACGGAGTTGGTCATTTCTTGTTCTAGCACAAGAAAACTGCATATCCCCCTTTACCATTCAAGTTGGGTAGCTGTAGATTCACCAATGTGAAGCAAGCTCCGGAATTTATAGAGGAACTAGGGAAGTTCCATTTTGGGGAAATGCCTTTCCGGCGCAATGATACTCATGGTAGAATGGCTGAGCACTGCAAGAAGCACAAGGTGTTTTATGAGTACACCCACCATTTTGATAGAGATGAATCTGTTTTCAGGAGTGCACCAAACATGACGGCACTTAGTAGAAGATTCAAACCGAAGCACCCCACCAAGGGTGGAAAAGGGAGTGAGCAAGATAAAGCTGAGCAGGTTAAGGCTGAAGAGGTCACCAAAAGGATAAGAGAGGAGGCTTAGAGGCTGGAAAATGAGGCTGCAGAATGGCTGCAGAAGGGAGAAGAAGAGAAAAGGAAAGCTGCCCAGGAAGCAGCTGAACTAGCAAAAGAAGCAGCCAGAGAAACAGAAGAAGCTGCTAGGCAAGCAGCCGAAGAAGCACAAAAGAAGCTAGAAGAAGAGCTTCGAGAGCAGGAGGCTGAGAAGATAAAGTTGACACAGCAGCAAACCTCGGAGACCCCATCAGGGCAGAGTCAGGAAGAGGAAAATCCTGAGGTACAAATCCTACAAGTACCTACTACCATCACTCCCTCAACTCCTTCGCTCCAGCTAGTGCCCTTCGTCTAGAAAAAAGGGGAAGAAGTCCCTGATTTCAGTACTGTTTATTATGACAGGGCCACTAAAAGAATCATGAGGAGAACCGAAAAGAAGGTGGAGGCGAAAGACCTATCAGGGAAAATGGTCACAAATACAGCGGTCATGTTAGGGACAGACAAGGATCCTCTGTTCACGATAAGAGCAGGGACTGCACGAATCGATGCCTCCGCTGATAATATTAACAAGTTAATGGTTGACCTAGAGTCAGTTAAAAAGACCTTTGCTCAGCTTAAGGATACACTGAGACAAGAAAGAAATGAAGGTAATAGACTAAAGAGGAAGTATGAACACACGCTAAGAGAAATGGAATCAATAAAGGGAGAAATCCATGCCCTCCAGATAGAAGCGCAGGCCAAAGAAACAACACAAGAGGCTCTAGAAAACGCGCAGCAGAAAGTTCAAGATCTCAAGAATGAGAAAGAGCAGTTGAGGGCAAAAGTGGAAGAGCTGGAGGCGCAGCAGAACGTCATTTATGAGTCCAATACCTCATACACCCAGGAACTGCAAGCGAAGCTAGCTTCTCTGACTGCTGAGCTGGAGACAACAAAGGAACAGCAGGTCGATCTGCAGCCATTTAAAGAATATATAATGGCTCAGAAAGTTAAAATGCTACAACTGCAAACGGCTTTAGAAGAAGAGAGATGCAAGGTCCTGCAGATGGACAGTAGGTTAGAAGCGATCATAGAAACTTCCTCCTATTTCGTAGATAGGTCCTAGGATGTGCTGGAAGTTTTGAAGGCCAGAATGGCAGGACCAGAAGATGATGCAGAGATCCTAGAAGGGCTAGCAGTCAAAGATCATCAAACCCTCAGAAAAGATCACAGCCTGGTAGAGTTTGCCATAAGCACTGCTGAAGACTTTAAGAAGACTGTCAAGAGGACACAGGTGGCATGCTCAGAATATTTTAAAAGGTTCCTCAATGCTTACAACCGCTGCCAAACAGAGGCTGAACTTAGATTTGAAGAGTTCCCGGATCATAAGACCTTTGTGGAAGTATTGCAGAAAAGGCATTAAGATGCAGAGGCCAGGACGCAGTAGATTCAATCCATTGATGCCATAGTACTCAAGAATGAGGTGGGCCATGCAGCCGTTAGCATACAAGTTCTAGAAGACCAGCTTCGGTTGAGCCCAGCAAGGATCGAGGCCATCAGGAACCAAGTCGACAAGTTTGAAATTAACATCCAGTTCCTAGAGCCGTGCAATTTTGAAGGCCTCGCTGCTGAAGCAGCAGCATGGAAAAATTTCCTTGAAAGGCAAGCGGGACCCTCTTCATAGAGGACCGGTCCACTTTGTATTAATTTAATATTTTGTAAAATATTTTTGGGAAAAATGAAGCGATGGGAAAACCAAGGGTTGGGAAGCCCAAAGGTCACTTTGGGCAGCCCAACCAAGTTTTGCCTTTTGTATAAAAGTAGGAAACGTAGAGAAGAAAGGGGCTTTTTTCCCCAGTAAGACTGGAAAGTTGTTGTAAGAAGAACTACTTCCTTTTGCAATAAAAATTACAGTTTTCCTGTTGAAAGAAGATTGGTGGGATTTCAAATGTTTTGACATGGATAATCAAAAGATGAACTACTTCATTTTTCAGCATTGCATCCATGAATCGTGAGATCGTTCTAACTTTATGACCTATGTCTTTGTTTAATGATTTCTGATTTATTTTATGAAATCTCTACCATGAGTAATGTATGCTTGTCATAAACAATTAGCTATCTGGTTGTGAAATATCTTTCGCTGTTCATGTGTGTAAAAGTTAATGTCAGCTATCTATAATTGCTTTTATTACGCGTGCACCTTCACATTACTCATATATATTAATTACAAGTTGGCTCCCCGGGGATAGGATAGGTAGATAGATAGGTAGGCATATGGATAGGTAGTCATTTCATTTCTGCATGAGTGTTTCAGATGCATGGTGAGCCTAAGACGAGAGGTAAGAACCTGCGCATCACTTTGTGAATGCTCCTTGCATCCTTCACCACCCTGCATTCAGTTAGATATCTGCATTTCATTCTTAAGTCAAAAAAATACAAATTCCGGTGGACCGGGCTGCAACCGGTAAACCCTTGTTGTTACTTTGACCTACGGTAGCCGGACTGCAAACCGGACGGATTCCCTATAATAAACAGTCAACGGGCTAGTTGGGAACATTGATTGGGGAGAATCCCTTACTGTTGTCGCCTGCGAATTTCCAGGCCTCAACAGTTTTTTGGCGCTAGAAGGAGGGCCACCGGTATAGGTTGGCCGTGGAACTTATTTTCCCGAGAATATCCTACCAGCAGATGTTTGAAGCTTTCGACCTAACCCAAGTGTTCACAGTTTCCGGTGTTATCCTTGAAGGAATGTTCTTCCTCAGCATCCTATTCGTCTATCTCTGCTCATGGCTGGTAATCAACCCAATCCTTTGCCTGCATGGAGAGCTAGGTCCCCTCTGAACTTAACACATCCTTTGCATAACCTACCTCAAGCCTTTGACAAGCTCTTACCTAAGTTTGACCCTGTGGAAAATATTGCTGTAGAGGATCACCTCCAAAGCTTTTACCTAGCATTAGAAGGGCTTAGGGATGGGGAGTATGAAGATGTGGTCTGCAGATTGTTCCCACACACTCTGAAAGGAGCAGCTGCATCTTGGTATTTCAGTCTGCCTGCTAATTCCATTCCTGATTGGGACACTTTTGAAAAGGTTTTCAGGAATAAATACACAACTCAGAAGACACATGCCTCTTTGATGAAAGGGCTTGGGTTGTTAAGAAAAGAGGAGAATGAAAAGGTATATAGTTTCACTCAGAGATTTTCATTGTACTTAAAAAAAAATTCTGCTGTGGACAGACCTTCAGACAAAGTTTTAATTGAGTATTATACCTCGGCCCTAGGTCCAGAGTTGGCCATGTTTGCCAAAATGAAAGTCAAGCCTACACTGGTAGAAACCTATCAAGAGGCTGAGAGAGTAGAGGCTGAAAGTGAGAGTATAGAGGACTATCCTGACTCATTTGAAGAGAAGACCACTGTAAGAAGAAGCTCACTGCTGTTTAAATCTAGAGAAAATCAAACACATAATTACCATGAAATGATGAAAGTGCTTCAGAAAATGTCCAACCGAATTGTAGATCTGGAAAAGGAGAGGGACATTCAGAAAACCAACAAGCCACACTACCCAAAAAAAGGAAGATAACGACCAATGGCAAGTCCCACCTCCTAATTTGGCATCAATAAACATAACAGAAATAGGAGGGGATAATTTCTGTACCTTTCATCAACAACCTCATTCTGAGAAGAAATGTCCTCAATGGTTACATTCAATGACATTGGTGATGAATAAGTTGTTGGATCCAGAATTGACTAGGGGCAGTGGTGAGGAAGAAAAAGAGAAACAGACAATAGTAAAACCAGATGATGATAATATGTTTTCATGGAATGGTATTTCATTGTTTAACACGGAAGAAGACGTTCTCAAATCTCAATATACTCCCACACCCACGAAAGATGAAAACCCGGCCATTAAGAACAATACAAGAATCTCGAAGGTTCAAGATTCGCAAGAGGAAGTAAGGGGGCAGGCTGAGGTGAAAGCTAAAGATGACATACCTAAAGATATTCTTGGCAAACAAGAAACAGAGCCACTCATTGAAATTGCCAAGCCGGTGGAAGATGATGAGGGAGGAAAAGCTGGTAAACTTAAAGAGGAGTTACCCATAAAAAACCAACCTGTGGAAGAAAAGATTGAGTTGATTAAGATAAAGAAAACCAGCGCTCCACCTTTCCTTGTGACTCTTGAGATTTTAAATCATAAGGTGCATAATTGTTTGATGGACTCTGGATATTCCATGAATGTTATGCCCCTGGCAGTTTGCAAAAAGCTTAATGGGCAGCTAAAACCTACTATTTTGGATGTCACTCAACTGGACAAAACTAGTGTCAAAGTAGTAGGGGAAATGGAGAACGTTCTGATTCGATTATCTGCAAGTAAAAGGACATGTCATTACATTGACATCATAGTAGCAGACATACCTAATGGTTATGGAATGATCTTGAATCAAGATTGGACAGCAAGACTAAAAGGGTACTTTGCTTCAGATTGGTCTCACTTGTGGTTACCTCAGAAGGGTAGCCCAAACCTGATTAAGATTCTAAGAGAACCCTATATGAAGCACAATGTCACTAAGCTAGAGGAAGAAAATGAATCTGTTGATTCTGTTTTGGGAAACTATCTCATTGAGTTTAAGCTGAGACATCATACTTGAAGAAAGGCTAGTCCTATGATGGATACCCAGCCTGAGCTCCTTCAACTCCCTCAGGCTGAAAGAAATGACTGCAGGATCTTAGATATGGGTTCTATTTCAATAACAGCACAGTTGGACCATGGTTAGGCAATCCACGTCTAAATCCAGCTCATTCCTCAGTTTTCAGATTTATAAATTTTCAGGAATAGGCAAAATTTTTGTTTTTCTTTTTGTTTTTCTTTTGTACATAAATAAATTGCTTTGTTGCTTATGATTGTTTTCTTATTTTAGTGCTTTGATGTTTTCTTTCTTTTGATTACTTGCTCGGCCGTTGTTTTCCTTATAGCTTTACTAGTTTTCCTTTGATTTTGAATAAGAGGCAAACTTTTGGTTGCAATGGGAACATCAGGGTTCTTTATTAACTAAAATCTTGAGCGAAAGACTATGCTTAAAAGTATAGAATGTCTTCTAGTAACCGTATTCCTAACTAACAGAGCATTCATTTGAAGTCTTACTTAATCCCTGTAAATAACTCAGAAGTGAAAAAGGTCTGAAGTACTATCTCAAGGCTCCATTTATTTCACATCTTAAATACCCAAGGGAGTGACATCCAAAGACCCACAGAAAGGAAGCAGAGTGGAACAGTTTATCATATACAAATGATCCCATGCCATAAATTAAGAAAAGGCTAAAAGATATGAAGAGTCAAAGCTCCTGAAAGAAACAAGACATATCAAAGCAAAGTTCGAAAAGCATTAATCTCAAAGCATAAAGTACCAAATGGCCACGAGATCCTCTCCGTCCGTGAACTAAACTACAAAGTATAGTGTTCACACAAAAGGACACTATGGGATAGAGGATCCTGAATTAAAATTCAGTAGGAAAGGCCTACAGGAAGACTCATATCAAAAGAACTAAAGTTCAAGAATGAACAAAAGTGCAAGTTGGCATGGGAATGAGGAACAAAAGGATAATGTTGTTACTCTCTGTCACAATCCTGTGGTGTCTAAGCTGTAGCTACCAAAGGGCAGGTAAAATAAAACTCATCCGTTTGGCCTCAAAAGAGTTATTCAGACCTGAAACACCACTGATGTTACCTTTTCCCGAAAAGATGGACTTCCTCTAAGTAATTTAATGCATAAGTTTGCTTGCTTGGGAATGCAGACATCTAGAAGTTTTTGATTTTATTCAGACAGTCTTAAGCTGGGAGAGAGAGTTAATTCAGAGATCTGGGATTCACCAGGTAGTCACCAATTGTTGCAGCTGCAACATTTTCCCAAATTCTAAAAAATTTTGGACCCTCCTTTACTTTGAATAAGTTGGTTTTCAGCCTGGTTTTTTACTTTTGGTCTATGGATTTTGGAACAATGTTCAGCTCTTTGGATTGCTGTTAATAGATCTGTGTTTCCTTTAAAAATCTTGAAAGAATCCCCTCCCTAAATCAAGCTCATCATTGCTATTGGATGCTTTCAAAGCCTTCCTGTATCGGGAGTTAATTCGTTTGATTGTCCTGCCGTTATGGTTGATTTTTTGGGTTTTGACTTTATTTGTCGCGTCGACCGTTGCGGGTGATTTTCAGATCTTAATTTTCTTTTTCACGCCGACTGTTGCGTAGGTTGGTTACTTTGTATTTCACCGTTGCGGGTGGTTGACGATTCCTTTCTGTTTCGGGTGTTTTTTTTTTATTTGCATCGGAAGGGGATGAATACTTCCGTGGCCGACGTTGCGGACGGGTTATCGTTTTGGACTCCGCCGTTGCGGACCATTTGGAATTCTGAGTTTTCCTTTCCTGCCGACCCATGTATATCGGAGCCCTTTAGAATGTTTCCTCCGTCGTTGCGGGCATGTCCAAGTTTCTATCTTCTGATGAAGAATCTCAGGGTAGCCGATGTGAGTTTACGATCATTGCTGTATCGGGCTTCCCATTGTTGCGGACGAAGTTTAACTTACGGACGCCCGACGCTGCGGAGGAGCGGAGGATGGGAACTGTCCGCCGTTGCAGAGGAGTCCAGGCTTTTGGCTTCCGATGTGGACTCTCGCCAGCGCCCGATTCTTTGATTTTGCGCGCTCTATTCGCCGTTGTGGGTGAATGGAGGCTGGGAACCATTCGTCGTTGCGGAAGAGCTGATATTGTCACCGCTCTTGTCACTTACGTTCCCCGCCCGATTTGACCTATCGCACGTGCGATTTTTTATATATTAGGGGGCGTGGTTTTGGATTTTTTTTTTTATTGTTGTTTTTGTGCCCGAGTTGTCATTATCCTCTCCACTCTGCCGACACTGCGAATCTTGGTGGAGTTCCGTGCTTGTACCCGCATCCAGCTGTCGGTTGGAAGCTCAACCTTTGTCGCCTTAGCAGCTGCGCATCACTGCCAGGTAGGATCGTAACCGCCTTACCTACTGTTTTTCAAGGTTTTGATTGGGCGAATGTTTGCTGTGGTGGGG
Organism: Pseudotsuga menziesii; assembly: GCA_001517045.1. Classification (NCBI taxonomy): domain Eukaryota; kingdom Viridiplantae; phylum Streptophyta; class Pinopsida; order Pinales; family Pinaceae; genus Pseudotsuga; species Pseudotsuga menziesii. The sequence continues at coordinate 568,093 of LPNX010668176.1, read as the reverse complement.
TATTACTAGGGGTGTGTACCCGGTTCCCTTTCAGACTTCCCACGGAGTTTTTCACCCAAGGCTAGGGTCGCCATAGTAGTTTCCTCGGTGGTTTGCGACCACATTTTGAGAATTTCCGGTGGATAGCCGTTTGCGGCTAAGAAGGGGGAAGTCGTTTTCTTTTATAGAGCCCGCATTTTTATTTGCCTTGGCCGTTTAGTTTCGCCCTGAGCAGTGGAGGAAGGCGAGGTGCAGGCGGCCGTTATGCCGCCTGCACCTGGTTTTATCCTTGCAATAATGAGGTCCGTCGACAAGTTCAATGGGGTTTTTGCCGGTGATTTGACGATGAATACACGGCTGGTCAGTTCCCCTAAAGTGTTTGCCCATTGTCGAGCCCTAACCTCTGCCCGCGCCGCGCAGTTCGTCATTTTCGGCCGCCTGCAACCCTAGGGTTTTGCCGCTTTTTGTCTACGATTGGGAGATAGCATGGGTGGTTTCTGGTGAGAGCACCGTGTGCAGCAAGCTATGTTGATACCCGCAGTGCATAACAACACTAATGTATTTTTCTGCGAGCAGCATAAACTATTGCCATTTTTTTTTTATCCTTGCTAAAGCCATGTCTAAGTTTGGATAGATATAGTCGCACCTTGCGTTTGGACTTTACGCATTTGCATTACGAATCGTTTTTATTGAATAAATGCAGTTTAGTATTATGCAGTTGAAGGACATTGCTTATTATGTTACAATAGTGGGATAATTATATTTCATGCTGGTAATGCTGATAATCAAGGCAGAGTTAGGTTATTCATACATGTGATGCTTTCTTTTCTTGCTTGCACATTGACATAAGATAATAGCACATGGCACAATATTGCACGCTAGTCCAATGCTTCAGCCTGAAGGGCTTATGTTTGAATTTCATTACAGTAATGATACACTTGAAAGAATAAACTGCTTGATGTCTTAATGTTTTACATGGCAGGAAGAAGCCGACCTTACAATGTCCAAAAGGCAGAAAAAGAAGGCCCCTATGGTAGAAGAGCAATCAGCACTAGAGGTCGTCCCACAGACAGAATATATATATGAGGACACCCAGTGTATCTCTGGTATTGAGCCTGAGTATAAATGGGGTGAGATATACAGACTAATTTCCCGTAGGGAAGTCCCAGACACAGGTCTTGAGGAAGAACCCATTTATGCCAACATTGAAAAATCCGCCATCATGAAGGTAGCTACCAGACCAGAGCCGTTCCCTTGCTCTGATGTAATGAGATGGATTCTGCCACACACCAACAACAACACTATGCTTATAGGAAACGTCGAAGGACAGGGCTATGCTGCATTTAGCCCTGGATATGTGGCATTAGCTTACCACCTGCCAGAGCCTCAAGTGTTCTTGTTAAACGATTGGTTAGATAACCTCAGGATGGATTTAGTGGAAACCCTGAGAAGAATGCTCTTACCAGGAAAGCTTTATAGACACAGAGCAACTAAGGATTATGATACAACGAGCTTAAGAGCTCCTTACAGGTGTATAGCCCTGATGCTAAATCGGATTTTTGGTAGAGCCAATGGTAGACTCTTCAAATTGGTGTGGATACCCCTTATGTTCCATGTGGCCACAGAAGGAACAATTTTTAACTGGGCCAGCCTAGTATCAAGTAGTCTCTCTTCTTGTGTAGCTGCAGCCTTAGGAGGAGGAGAAGCCCGAAAGAAATCTGAGTTCTATATGAGTTCCATTCTGATAGACTGCATACTATGCCACCAGCCTTTCCCCGGTCTCAAGTGTGCCTGGGATAGGGAAAGAATGCCCGTATATGCAGCCTACAAACCATTGTGGGCTCATCAATACCATAATTATTTCAAAGAGATCTGTGAGCATTTTATTATGCCACTATACACGCTTATCTTCCGGAAGGAATGTGACTGCATGTCTGAAGAGGCTATGCAGGTAATAGAGGAGTATGGAGATTATTTCTTGACAGAGAATGGTATGTACCTTAGAATGTTTGGAGGATCAAAGACACCTTATCTGCTGCCAAAGTATGCAACAGATTATATAATCCATAAAGAGGCGGTTAGACAGGTGTTTATTGACGGAGTTGGTCATTTCTTGTTCCAGCACAAGAAAACTGCATATCCCCCTTTACCATTCAAGCTGGGTAGCTATAGATTCACCAATGTGAAGCAAGCTCCGGAATTTATAGAGGAACTAGGGAAGTTCCATTTTGGGGAAATGCCTTTCCGGCGCAATGATACTCATGGTAGAATGGCTGAGCACTGCAAGAAGCACAAGGTGTTTTATGAGTACACCCACCATTTTGATAGAGATGAATTTGTTTTCAGGAGTGCACCAAACATGACGGCACTTAGTAGAAGATTCAAACCGAAGCACCCCACCAAGGGTGGAAAAGGGAGTGAGCAAGATAAAGCTGAGCAGGTTAAGGCTGAAGAGGTCACCAAAAGGATAAGAGAGGAGGCTCAGAGGCTGGAAAATGAGGCTGCAGAATGGCTACAAAAGGGAGAAGAAGAGAAAAGGAAAGCTGCCCAGGAAGCAGCTGAACTAGCAAAAGAAGCAGCCAGAGAAACAGAAGAAGCTGCTAGGCAAGCAGCCGAAGAAGCACAAAAGAAGCTAGAAGAAGAGCTTCGAGAGCAGGAGGCTGAGAAGATAAAGTTGACACAGCAGCAAACCTCGGAGACCCCATCAGGGCAGAGTCAGGAAGAGGAAAATCCTGAGGTGCAAATCCTACAAGTACCTACTACCATCACTCCCTCAACTCCTTCGCTCCAGCTAGTGCCCTTCATCCAGAAAAAAGGGGAAGAAGTCCCTGATTTCAGTATTGTTTATTATGACAGGGCCACTAAAAGAATCATGAGGAGAACCGAAAAGAAGGTGGAGGCGAAAGACCTATCATGGAAAATGGTCATAGATACAGCGGTCATGTTAGGGACAGACAAGGATCCTCTGTTCACGATAAGAGCAGGGATTGCACTAATCGATGCCTCCGCTAATAACATTAACAAGTTAATGGTTGACCTAGAGTCAGTTAAAAAGACCTCTGCTCAGCTTAAGGATACACTGAGACAAGAAAGAAATGAAGGTAATAGACTAAAGAGGAAGTATGAACACACGCTAAGAGAAATGGAATCAACAAAGGGAGAAATCCATGCCCTCCAGATAGAAGCGTAAGCTAAAGAAACAACACAAGAGGCTCTAGAAAACGCGCAACAGGAAGTTCAAGATCTCAAGAATGAGAAAGAGCAGTTGAGGGCAAAAGTGGAAGACCTGGAGGCGCAGCAGACTGTCATTTATGAGACCAATACCTCATACACCCAGGAACTGCAAGCGAAGCTAGCTTCTCTGACTGCTGAGCTGGAGACAGCAAAGGAACAGCAAGTCGATCTGCAGCCATTTAAAGAATATATAATGGCTCAGAAAGTTAAAATGCTACAACTGCAAACGGCTTTAGAATAAGAGAGATGCAAGGTCCTGCAGATGGACAGCATGTTAGAAGAGATCATAGAAACTTCCTCCTATTTCGTAGACAGGTCCCAGGATGTGCTGGAAGTTTTGAAGGCCAGAATGGCAGGACCAGAAGATGATGCAGAGATCCCAGAAGGGCTAGCAGTCAAAGATCATCAAACCCTCAGAAAAGATCACAGCCTGGTAGAGTTTGCCATAAGCACGGCTAAAGACTTTAAGAAGATTGTCAAGAGGACATAGGTGGCATGCTCGGAATATTTTAAAAGGTTCCTCAATGCTTACAACCGCTGCCAAACAGAGGCTGAACTTAGATTTGAAGAGTTCCCGGATCATAAGACCTTTGTGGAAGTATTGCAGAAAAGGCATCAAGATGCAGAGGCCAGGACGCAGCAGATTCAATCCATTGATGCCATAGTACTCAAGAATGAGGTGGGCCATGCAGCCGTTAGCATACAAGTTCTAGAAGACCAGCTTGGGTTAAGCCCATCAAGGATCGAGGCCATCAGGAACCAAGTCGACAAGTTTGAAATTAACATCCAGTTCTTAGAGCCGTGCACTTTTGAAGGCCTTGCTGCTGAAGCAGCAGCATGGAAAAAATTCCTTGAAAGCCAAGCGGGACCCTCTTCATAGAGGACCGGTCCACTTTGTATTAATTTAATATTTTGTAAAAGATTTTTGGGAAAATGAAGCGATGGGAAAACCAAGGGTTGGGAAGCCCAAAGGTCACTTTGGGCAGCCCAACCAACTTTTGCCTTTTGTATAAAAGTAGGAAACGTAGAGAAGAAAGGGGCCTTTTTCCCCAGTAAGACTGGAAAGTTGTTGTAAGAAGAACTACTTCCTTTTGCAATAAAAATTACAGTTTGCCTGTTGAAAGAAGATTGGTGGGATTTCAAATGTTTTGACATGGATAATCGAAAGGTGAACTACTTCGTTTTTCAGCATTGTATCCATGAATCGTGAGATCGTTCTAACTTTATGACCTATGTCTTTGTTTAGTGATTTCTGATTTATTTTATGAAATCTCTACCATGAGTAATGTATGCTTGTCATAAACAATTAGCTATCTGGTTGTGAAATATCTTTCGTTGTTCATGTGTGTAAAATTTAATGTCAGCTATCTGTAATTGCTTTTATTACGTGTGCACCTTCACATTACTCATATATATTAATTACAAGTTGGCTCCCCGGGGATAGGATAGGTAGATAGATAGGTAGGCATATGGATAGGTAGTCATTTCATTTCTGCATGAGTGTTTCAGATGCATGGTGAGCCTAAGACGAGAGGTAAGAACCTGCGCATCACTTTGTGAATGCTCCTTGCATCCTTCACCACCCTGCATTCAATTAGATATCTGCATTTCATTCTTAAGTCAAAAAAATACAAATTTCGGTGGACCGGGCCGCAACCGGTAAACCCTTGTTGTTACTTTGACCTACGGTAGCCGCATCGCAAACCGGACGAATTCCCTATACTAAACAGTCAACGGGCTAGTTGGGAACGTTGATTGGGGAGAATCCCTTACTGTTGTCGCCTGCGAATTTCCAGGCCTCAACACAACTGAAAGTGTTTGACAAAATGTCTAAACCAAAATCTTGATAGTTTGGTCATTTTATTCATGGTATCATAGCAGTACTAAATAAAGTAGTAAGCTAGTTTGTTTCATAGCAGGATGAATTTTTTAGTCTTGAATTTAATGGCTACCATCTTGAGGTTTAAAGACTCATTGGATGGAGAATCCAAATTTAGTCCATTAAAGGAGCACATTGTTTTATTGTTGGAGGAAGTTGAACTACAGGACTTAGTTGAGAAGGTAGTCACAATACATGATAAGACTATTGATGTGTATGGATTTACATCCTATTAGAAGAGAAATGTGAAATCCAAGAGGGTGATACTTGATGCTGTCAGGGACCACCTTGTTCCTCATAATGCAAGGAAAACAAATGCCTTTGAAATGTGGACATATTTGACAAACTTGTACCAGAGTAGTAATGAGAACGTGAATATGGTATTGAGAGAAAATCTGAGAGACATCAGGATGGATGAAAATGAAAAAGTGGCCTCATATCTCACAAGGATCACTCAAGTTCAGGATGAACTTGCTGCAGTTGGAGAAGCTGTGACAGATGGAGAAATGGTAAGAGCTGCCTTAAATTGTTTTTTCAGGTGCATGGATCACCTTTGTAAAAGGTGTGGTCTCCAAATAGCATAAACCTAGCTGGGAAAGAATATGGGAATATTTCATCCAAGAAGAGACTCAGGATGAGGCTCTTAAAAGACAACAATCCAAGAGTGGTGAGATCGAGGAGAGCGTGTCTCTTACAGTTAAGAGCAAGAAGAAGAAGAAGAAAGGTTTAAGTAAGATCAAGTGCTTTCGATGTAATTAGTTTGTCCATTATGCTTCAACATGTCCTGAGAAGCAGGGGAAGATGGAGAGAAATACAACAACATTTGTTGTAATAGAAAAATTTGCAGCAAAGTTTCAACAAGAATTTTCTCTAACTTCCATCGACTCTAGTGTGGGGAGTTGAGTCCTTGAGGATGTCTGAATAGTTGAAAATGGGTCAACTAGACATATGACTGGATTATATGGTGCCTTCCTGATCATTACAAAGTTTGGCCTAGGGTATTTTATACAGTCAAATATTAACAATCTGCAGGTAGTTGTTCGAGGGGTTGGAACAGTCAGGTTCCAACTGGACCTTTGTGAGGTACTGGAGGTACATGGAGTTCTTTTTGTTCTTGGGATGGGACTTAGTAATCTATTGATACCATATTTAGAAGATGATGGTTATGGATTGATGGTTAGGTCTGGCCATATTTTCCTTTTTTTGGGTAGAAGAACCAATTGGAACCACAATCCTTCTTGGTGATTGTAGGGATAGGTTATATGTGTTGAGAGGATGTGTTGTACATCAAGGGACATGATGATGGCTATCTGAGTCAAATTCTATGGGTGAGGTAGGTGTTGCACCTAAGAAACATGTTATCTTTATTTCTTTTGACGAAGAAAGTGGATCTCTTCACAACACTAGTAGAAGATTCAACTAGTCTAGTGATCATGAGTAGGTTCATGAGGCTCAGGTGGAGTCTCAAGCATCAAAGTCCTAGTTTAGGGTCAGGAACATGTCTCCAAGACACATTCCATAGAAGGAGGGAGTTGCTTCAAGAATCAGAGATGGAGATTCAGCTGATGCTGGAAGGACCTCCCTCGTTACGAGGGAGTGTTGAAATAGTTAACTCTGAAGGTCTTCCCTCATAGTTTTGGTGTGTGTGTGTGTGTGTGATGAGGGGAGCATAAGGGGATTTTGTTCTGTATGTTGTATTTATGTAAAAAGAGACATGATGTAAATAAAGAGATGTTTTGTACTTTGTGGGTTGTGGGTCATATTTAAGTGATGTGTTTAATAATTAGTATTTATTGTTAAAAGTGCATTTAATTTTGACCCTAGATCCAATGAACCAATCATAGCCCTTACATTGGTAGTTATTAAGGTAGTTACTTGAATTAAAGTACAAAACAATGAGAAGGGAAAAAGTAAAGAAGTAACATAAAAAAGAGAAAGAGGAGCGTGAAGAAGAAGAAAGGTTTTCCAAGGCAGTTTGACACATTTTCCAAGAATATTCAATAACATATTTCCTAAGACATCCAAAAGGTGATCATACATCACTCTGACTGGGTCATACAACAACACGTGTGCGCACATTTTCCATGGCAGGGGTTGTAGCATTTAATGCATCTTGTCAATACCATACAACATAATTAATTTGGCATGTGTGGCACATAAATCGAGGTAGAGAAGTGAGTAGGTCGTACAATAGGCACATGCATGTGTGGACATGTCATACAATAGCTTGTATTGTTGTTTAATGGCATGAATTTTGAGGTAGATGTATGTTGTTATAAGTTTGTGAAATTTTGTCAATGTTGGGAAAGAGAAATATTCTATGCAAAGAATTTTTTTGAGTTTCTTCTTCTAAATAAAAATTTTCTCTTTGGGTTTTGTCCTGGTCAAAATTGACCAAAATATTGAAGAGTCTTTTGGCATGGTGTTTTAAGTTTATAAGTTTGCATGTGGTTCTTTAATTTAAAACCCATCAATTGAAAGTGTTTGCCAAAATGTCTAAACCAGAATCTTGATAATTTTGTCAATTTCTTCATCATTCACCCCTATACCACTTTCATTCTTCTCTAGTTGTTATGGTCCTGAAGAAAGAAGCAACTTGGTGAATTTGTCTTGAATATCATTCCTTTAACAAATTGACGTCAATTATAAGTTTCATATTACCACCATTGATGACCTTTTAGAAATGCTCAAGGGTGCTTAATTCTTCACCAAACATGGTCTCCACTCTAGGTATCATAAAATTCACATAAAAGAGGAGGATATTCCCAAAATTATTGTTGGCACTCATGAAGGTCATTATTAGTTATTGGTGATGCCATTTGGCCTTTACAATGCACCCTCCACCTTCTAGATCCACATGAACACAAAATTTAAAACCTTTCTACGTAATTTTTTCCTCGTATTAGGCTTTGATGACATCTTGATCTACAATAAAATTTGGCAAGCCCGAGTAGTCCATGTGAATAAGACCTTACAACTACTTATGTATCATCAACTCTTTCTTAAAAGGTTAGCCAGGAGGGTGTATGTGTGGATATAGAGAAAAATCGAATCAATGAAGGATTAATTTCACCCCAAAACTCTTAAGAGCCTATAGGGTTTTTGAGTTTCATTGATTATTAAAAAAAATTGTACGAAATTATGGTAAGATTGCAACTCCACTCATAGCTTTTCTAAAAAAATGATTTTCACTTGGAGTGACATGGAAAAAAAGGCTTTCCAATACTCAAACAAGATTATATGTAGCACCCCTATGCTTTCTTTAATTAACTTCACTAAAACCTTTGTCATATAATGTGACACCTCAGGTAAAGGCATTGGAGCAATCCTCATGCAAGAAGGTAAACTATTGGATTTTATAAGTAAACAACTATGTGAGTGGCACTTGAGAAATTGACTTATGAAAAAGAGATAATGGTAATATTGCATGTTATGAACATCTAGAGTCGACACCTCCTTGGGCAACATTTCTATATCAAAAATGATCATCACAAACTAAAATAAGTTTTGGAACAAAAAACTTCCTTCCCTAAGTAACAAAAATGGGTCACGAAAATGATGGGATGTGGGTATGAGAAAATTTACCAGAAAGGCAAGGAGAAAATGGTGGTAGATGCTCTCTCTCTAAAGTATGAAGAGGAAGGTTCCATTTTTTTATGTCTCCTTCATCAGAACATATTAGTTGAATGACGTCATTCATGAATGATTCATAGATCCCACACTCACTACCATGATTTAACAAGAACCCTATGTATGTTTGAGCTACACTTCACACAATGAGGAGATTCACTATAAAGGACGTATATATTTGCATAAGCAATCGACATTGAAATCATGAATTTATCTAAGCTACATTCCTTCCCCGCAATCGTTCATTAAATATTTCATAAAACATATGAAAGGATCAAACAATAATTTTTATGGGAAGTCATGAAGAAGGACATTTACACATTTGTGGAAGAATGTGACACTTGGAAATGACATAAATGAGAGATAGTGAAACCTCTAGGTGTACTTCAACCGCTTCCTATTCCACCTATAGTATTGACTGAAATTTCTATGAATTTCATTATGGGGTTACCAAAATCTAGCAATAAGTCTATAATCATAATTGTGGTTGATCACCTTTCCAAATATGAAGCAATAGGCTAAGAAACATTGTTTAGGGCACCATTTTGTTGAAGTGGATCATGTATTCCTCTACCTACAACCCTATAATCAAAACTCACTTAAGGCCAACCACTACCAAAATCTTGCTCCCAATTTTTATGGGTCCAATAAGGTCATCAAACATGTCTTATGGCTCACAAATTGGAGCTACCTAGCCACTACATGGTTCATCCCATATTTCATGTATCATTCTTGAAGAAAGTGGTGGACTCTCGTTATCATATTCAAACTAGCCTTCTAGAATTGGATGAAGAAGGTTACATTTGGTTGCATCCCAAGGTCATTCTCAACAAATGAGAATGTCATATCTGCTAACACACCATCTAAGAGGTCTTGATCCAATGGAAATATACTCAACCTATGGATACTACATGGGTACCAACATAGAAACTTAAAAAATTTATGTGTCTTCAATCTTGAGGACAATGCTTCTTTTTAAAGGGGAGGGCATGTTAGGGTCCTACCATATCCCCCTTAAATAGATATATAGGTTTCTATGTATTGAGGCCATATGTATTAAATCAAGCCCATGAAGTAGGCATAGTGTGAAAGTAATATTTACAAGAAGACTTATTATAAGGTTATGCCTACTAGAAAGTTCATTCACTAAGAAGGCTTGCTAGAAGGTTCTGCCTATTTGAAAAATCCTTCACTACAAATTATATAAGGAGAAGAAACAATGCAATAAGATCCTTGTGAAGTATATCGAAATTGGAGCTCTGATCATTTGGAGGTCGCCCCCATAAAAGGCAAGTGAACATTGCTTTCAACAACAAGGGTATTGCTATTGTGATATTTTGTTATCTACAGTTGTTTATTATTGTGTTAATTATGTCTTTTTTCATTATTAAATATAGTTTTATTGTTTTCTTTTTGTTTTGAATTTTTTGTTATGTTATTAAGGTACATAACATACATTTTGTATACAAGCTCATAGTTCTGTGACATAGTTTTAATCATTGGGCATCCAATATTTTACATAAGGCTACATGTGTTAAATGAGGCTTCAAATAGATAAATTAACCTATTTATGGTTAATTGGTCACATATGAGTCGAAATACCCCATAAAGACATTTCGAGGAACAAGTTGGGGTTTTAGTCCATCTTTTGTACAAATAGGAGTCTCCCCACTATTTTGTTCCCATTGGAACAAATTCTTCTATATTCCAAAGTATAATATACATCAAATTAGTCGATTAAACCTGACTTGGAATCTTTCAAGATTGTAAATAAATTTACAATCAATTGATCGATACTTCAATTTTTTTATGAAACATATGTCAATCCTAAAACAAAACAAAAACTACCTATAACATTTATGATGTTTCACAATACAACATAAAGAAACCAAAAAGACTTGTTACAACAAGAAACCACAAAATATTCCACTATCCCCACCTTTAATACAAAGAGACTTCAACCTCGGTTTGAAAATGGCCATCCTTGTATTATGCTTCAACCAATGTCCCTTCATTTAAAAGGAGACCTTGTTTTCATAAAGCATATGCGTCACAATTGAGCTCCTTCTAGATGTGATTGAAAGACGCCCATTCAAACGAAGATAGTTCCTCCTCAACAACTGACATCAATCTTACAAATTCTATTATGGCCTTCTTATTTTCCCATTTAATAACAACCTCAGAGTCCCCAAGGACCTGTACCTTTTCATAGTCATTTAAATGTGCATTTCTGAGTATAATCCATAGAACCTGTAACTTTGTTTGAGTAGTGGAACCTATACCAATTGCATATTTAAGGAGGAAATAAGATATGTTATTTAAATGTAAAATCACTCATGCACCACACATAGCTGGATGACCTTGACTTGCGCCATCAAAGTAACCCCAGGGAATTTCGTAATTGAGTTTCAACATCTCCAAAGTATTGATCTTCCTTCTTTTTCGAGCTGAGGTGAAATTCCTTAGCCGATTTAATTATAAGATGAGTAATGACTTCAACATGATTTTTTTTCTCGAAATATAAGTAGGTTACAATCCATAAAAAACAATACACAAATGACCCAAAATTTCTTTGTAATCCTTTACTGCCCCGTCCATGATCCAATCCTGGAAGCACCCTTCGATTGATAGTTTATTCCAATTTGAATTTTCCTTAAACTCAAGCTTACATCCTTCTAGAGATCCCTTGCATAATTTCATGCCACAAAGAAATGAAAGACATATTTAGCTTTCTGGGTGCATAGGTTATACCTGTTTGGGCCAACCCAGCCGCATTTCAAACCATTATCCCATGTTAAGACTATATTCTCTAACACAAGCCACAATAATCCAATTAATTGTCGATAGAACCGCATCCATATGAATGAGGATCAACTTTAGATTTACCCATCTTACCTTATCACAAGCTTTAGCTATATCAATTTTAATCATTGTTGCTTTCAACTTTCCCATTTTGATGGAATGTAAAAATTCTTGAGTTGTTTCTACCGCATCATGAATTTGTCAATTTAAAAGAAACCCAAATTGTTCCTTAGAGATTATGCCTAACAAGATTCATTTCAATATGTTAGCGATGATTTTAGAAATTAATTTATAAATAAGATTACATAACAAAATCAATATAAAATCATCTAGAGAGATATCATTCGGATTCTTCGAGATAAGGGCAATGAAGGTCTAGTTTAAGACTCATGCGACTTTACCTACTTCCTTGAATTCCCTCACAAGATTCAGAAGGTGAAATTTTATCAGATAAAAAAAGCCAAATAAAGTTCTACAATATACCCATTTAGGCCTCGACTTTTCCCTATTTTAAAAGACATCAAGGACTTCTCAATTTCTTCGATAGAGATATCCTCCTCTAGTATTTTGTTCTGCTCATCATGGATACATCTTGTCATCAGATGAATAACCTACATGATCTCATCGATCGACCAACCTTCAGTTCTTTGAAAAGGGTAGAGAAATGACTTCTTCCTAACTCCGCCTTATCATTAAGGAACTCACTAAATCACCATTCAGAGTCTTCAAATCCTAAATAATATTTTGCATTTTATGCGATTCACATACTTATGGAAAAAAATGTGTTATTACCCCCCTACCGGATCCAAATTGCCATGCTCTTTAATTTCCATGCGATTCATTCCTTGCTTAACAACTCCAACTTTTTTTCTTGCAAATAATTGAGATTCTCTGCATTTTCATTTGAAAAAACACTCGAAGAATTTTTCTTGAACAAAACTCTCATATTTTCTTTTATAACTCTTAATTATAGTTGAGACTTAGCAAAGTATTATCATGCCCACAATTTGATAACTGCCCTTAACTTCTTAAGCATGGATGCAAAATGATGCATCGCAATTTCCCCATTATCCTCTCTCACGTGCTCCCATTTATCAAATACCAACTTTTAAAAATCTTCTTCTAACAACCAAAAATTATTAAATTTCAAAGGAGTATGTGACTTTTGATCATCCATGTCAACGCGAAGCAAGATAGGTAAGTGAGCCGAAATACCCCCAACCCGACCCAAGATTCCAAAATTAAAGGGTCGTTCAAAATATCTGCAGATACCATAAACCTATCCAGTCTTTTAAAAATAACTTCTTGACCTCTCCTCCCATTTCTCCATGTAGGAATACATTTAGCAGGGATAAGATCCACCATATGATTCTCTTCAAATAAGTGAGCGAAAAATTCCGCCCAAAGGGTTTCGTCAAGCTTTATCTCCCCAAATCTCTCTAAGATATAGAGTTAAGTTAATATCACCTCCAATAATCATAGTATTATGGTAAATTATACCAACTTTATACATTTTGCCATAATGTTTTTCTCTCTGAGCAAGGGCCATATACGTTAAGGACCTTATAATTCATCGAGTGATCCTTTGCTTCCAAATTTCCCATTATTCCATAGGAAATGCAGACAGAAGCAGAGGCCTTGAAGCCCGAGCTCTAGTTAGTAACCAATTCTTCTTACTGACCATTAGCATTTAGTGCATTGAATGATCAATCCTTCAAAACAACAGAGAGAATTCTAAATCCTTTTCACTCTAGCACGTAGTCTCTTTAAATATAATTACCTCCATGCAATAGACTTTAAAAAGTCTTTGGAGGGATAGAATTTTGATGGGCCCCTTCCAACCCTCTTTCATTAAAGGATAACATAATCATTTAGACACGGTTTGAAGGGCTTTACCCACTCTAAGGGCCCTAGATAAATTGGCTTGTTTGCCATCCTATATTTCCACCTTTGCTTGGGAATTGGCTTGAGATATAAAAGACTTCCTCCCAAACGAGGAGAAAGGATGCAAAGGTTTCAAGGGTAAGGGATGAACATGCTCCTCCCTCAAGGATGTCTTTTGGTTAGAAGACATGCTATTTCTTTTTATTCAAGCTCAAAGCCACCATAAGGGATTTTAGAAGGGAAGACCTAGGAAGGGAAGGAAAAATGATTGGGCTAAGGGAGAGACCTACCTTATCCTTCGAAAAAACTATCAGATTAGAAGATGAGCTTAAACTAACATCATATGACAAAGGCAACTTGGGGAGTAAGGAATCCTTCTTACCAATAAGAAGATATTTGTCTGCAAAGGGTTGCTTCTTCCTTATGCGGATTTTCATTATCTATCTAGGATTTCACCACCTTCAAAGAATCAGTCCTTTCATCGATTTCTTCGTAATTTATGATCCCATATGAATCTTTAAGCTTTTGTTCAACATAATGGGCATGAGCACACACTTTCTTAACCCTTATTTTAATCTCATAATTATTTTCAAATGTTTATTTAGGACAACAAGCTTTAAGATGCCCCGCTTCTCTACATAAATGACATAAAAAGGACATCCTTCAATTATCTAACTTATGCAGGAAAACCCAGATACCCCATTCCATTTCGACCTTTGTGACAACCCCTTCCCGCAATTTGATTTCGACCAATATTTTTGCCATACGGTGGTCCACCCCATTCTCTCATCCCTCTTCAAAGTTTACAAAGTGACCTATTGAATTACCAATAGTCTCCAAAATCCTCCTTTTCAAAAGCACCTAGGTAAGACAAAGTAAAAGCACCTATATTTTTTGCAAAAAATGGGGTTCTCTTGTTGGGTCGATGCTCAAATCCCATTTTAGAAGAACCAGCACTGAAGAGCCCCAAGACCAATCCTTTGCAATAATATAGCTTGCATCCTCCTTACATAAAAAATGAAACCACACCAACCTCTTGCAAGTAATAAAAACTCCAATGCATACCTTCTTTACGGCTTCCAATTACGTTCTAGCCACAAAAGAAGCATTTTTTGGTTTGAAAGACTCACCATAAAATGCCAACCCAACGTATTGTCCATCAAAGATTACAATTCCTCTAATGCCACATCCATACCAAGTGTCAACCAATTTTTTTTAGACTTTTGCTTAACACAATAATGATTCTTTACATAACTTTTTGGCTTGCTTCGAGAGGTTTCTGGAGCAGAATTATGACACTCTATTGACAACCTTGCATTCAACATATTTGCTCTGTAGTTAAGAGGGTCTAATGCAAATACCTTAGTACCAACAATTACCTTACCTGGCTCAATAAAGGATTTTCCTATCTCATTTAAAACCTTTTGGGATGAGCTCCGATCCTTTAGGGGGAACCGTTAACCGAATCACCACCTTTCAACTTAGAGATATAAGGCACTAACATAGCAGGGATTTCCACTGATTTTCTCCACTTGGCACAAAGTTCAGCCTCCATTGAGAAAATATCTGTGGCCCGTGTGTCATCATCCCCATAGTCCACCAAATCCTCTGTACCCCCTCCATCACTGCATTCTATCAAAAAAATAACAAACCCTAACTTTGATCCCAAAAATGACTTATAGGTCAACTTATTTGATAGCCACATGAATGCACCTCAAAAAGATATCAGACCCCATCATAATAGAGCCCCCACCCTCTAAATTCCAACTAGCCAAGATCATGTTTAAGTCTCCCCACTATTATATATCAATATATATTAAATAAATATAATATTGATAATTGTTCAAGTACCATTCCGAAGATGTCTTTTTCCATCTTTTAGGAATTACCAACGTGTTCTAACTTGGATGTGTAGGTAACTCCAACCCTTTGTTATTTAATTATCTTGTTATTGTTAATAATTGTTGTAGAGGTGGAGTCCATTTTGATTACAATGACACTATACCTTATGCCATGTTACACATGATCTAAAACAACTATATTAATTTAACAGGTGTATGATATATGAACTTTTGAGCAAATAACTCAAAATCTTGCCAAGTCATTATCTACTTATGTTGCGTTCACATGCAAAGTACCCATACTTTAACTCTTTGTTTCATGCTCGCCACGATCACAACCATTGTCATAATGGCAATCACACATGTCACAAACACAACCCAAGTTTCATTTTTGTTTCTCTAGTAACATGTTCGATTTATTAACCAAATATACAATCCCATTGCACCATTCGAACCAAAATATTGTGTGATAACTTAAGCATTGAGTAAATAATTTAACCTTGTTTTCCTAGGAAAAAAACTTATATTTTGATTTCGATTAAGAAATCAAAATATACATTGAAGAGCCCCACATGCTCTGATCCAAACTACTGAAGTCCATAGATACAAACAGTCTTAACAACCTTTTGACCCTTGTTCCGAAATGCTACAAATTCCTCCCAAAAGAAACATGTCTTTAGATAAGCTTCCTTTGTCTAATCAAAAGCAAATCATTGAAAATTTTGTTAAGTAAACAATAATCTATGATCACACCATACAAGGTTCATTGATTCTAAGATTTGATGATACAAATGAGAAATTTAATCTCATATATGCATGCATGTGTATGATCTATTAGGTTTTTCTACTCAGGCCACACAAGTCAACAATAGATTTTGTCCCACAATGAATGCCACATAGTCATTGTGGTGGGTCGTATACTGGTTATATTGCTATGTTAATGGGCTTGAGACACCACATATACACATGAGCCATTTAACTAATCCTATTAAATATAATACCGGAATAACCTGCTAAGGCCATTGAGAACTCAATATTGTCTGGACTTAATATTGTGTCTGGGTGGGAAATGCTGTAAGAAAATAAAGACAGTAGTATATAGTGTTACGTGGAACTTCTCTTATTAATGCATATTGACTAAGATATATAGTATATTAAGGATGCCAATGGGACTTACTATGTAGTAGTTGAACTAAAGGGGGTAGGTAAGTAATTATTCCCAAGTTTTTGGAAACCATCCAACTTCGAAGAAGCAAGGTCGACCCTATGAGAAGCAATGAAGGATGAGATAAAGAGTAATGAAACATTGGGATGTCTAATCATGCAACATACTTTTCCTAGTTGTTGGAATCTAGTGACATAAGAAGTTAGAGTTGTCATCGATCCATGGATTTGATTGATTTTCCAAGGATCTAGATTTATTTAGAATTGGGTAAAACTTGTGCAGGCATCCTTCCAACATACACATAACTTAGATTATAGTGGAAATTTGATGATGCCTAAAATTTATGTCAAATTGATATATTATATATTCAAAGATGGTCCCTTTGCTACAATATTAACTTACTGTATGAAACATACTAATTGGTCACTACAATCTAGTTGTCGATACTTGGATAATGTTAGGCACCTTATCTATAAAGATTTATACTAGCACAACCACTTAACTTGTGGCCGATGAACACTGATAGGCCATAAATTAAGAGCCACAAATAAGTTATTTGTTACTTGTTCTTTTCTTGTTGTCTATGCCTCAGCTACATGTTTTTTTTTAACAGGAAACTATAAATGAGAGTACATTAAATAGGTTGTGCACAACCATTCAATACAAAAAACAATAGCTTATACTTTCTATTAGTTCTAAGGAAATAGATACAAAACTAGGCCATAAAGAAGACCTTAATAAGCTGAAGAGAGTTCTAGTATTTCGAATAATTACAGACGTAGTGTAAATGCAGACAAACTGTTGATTAAGTAAAATACATAAAAACATTGTCTCAAAGAGGATCATTTTGGATTGCATGGTTGCCCCACGGCCTGGGTGACAGATTCCTCCACCATGTTCTGTATTACTTCTCCTGGATTTTCTTGGGCTCGACTTCCCTGATTCATCTGAACCAAAAGCTGGAGGTCCTCCTAGATGCGATCTATTTTTCCCATGGTTTCCTTCAGGTTCATCTCATTGTCGTCTATCCTTGCATCATGATTGTTGGTCTAATATGAGACATAGCTAACCTCATCAACAAGTTTTTTAACCTCCTTAGCAGTCTCTTTGTTGTCCATAATTCCTATGGCCAAAATGTCATACAAGCGCTGGATGTTAACCTTCAAGTATGCGAACCCTATGTTATCCCTTCCATGGTCCATTTCCAAAGCAGGTGGCTGGCCTTTACCATGACTGTGATTGCAACACAAATTAAGACTGGACAAATTGCTGAGAACAGAGCCAAAATATGGCAAAGCTCGAGTTGAGAAGGTAACTGCTTGCTGCAATGAGTCTCGTTCCTTTCTAAAGTGGCATAGTAAAATTCCTATTTTAGCTTCCCCCGAGCGAGAAAAATGACAACCCAGGATGCGAAGATTACCTTCTGAAGAGAAGCTGCCTGCATTCACTGTGGAGATGAGTTTTGTTGAGCACAATAAAGGAGGACTCCCGAGAACGTTGAGAAAATTGCAAAGCAGCTTCAGGCAACCGGCTGATCAAAGCCCCCAATTACAACATGCCTATGCAGAATAGAAGATGAGTCCACCCAAGAGGTTACCTAAATAGTATCCTGTTGAGGGGAGGTGATAGTAGGGAAAATCTCTTCTCTGAAATCAGACGTAGCAACGAAATAAACTTCAGTGGAGGGGGCACTAACAATGAAAAATAGACTGGCAAAAGGGAGGGAGAGGGCAGAAAATACTTCTAGAGGAATCCATCGTACGCATAGGGGGATGGGCTGGAGTGTGTGAATTGCGCGGGCAATTAAGCCTGAAGAGAGTGGTATTAATAGCGAGAGGGTGGGTGGGAGTTTGGGGAGGAAGTGGAGACCACTTGTCACAATGGCAAGCAAAGGGGATGCCACCTAGGTTCATGAATATAACAAGAGGGGGCTTTAGGTTATGGAAATTCAATGAGGGAGGGGTCTTGCACCGCATTTAGGGGATAGGTTTAGTACCAGAGTCTAGATTGTTTATGGAGATATGACCTTGAGGGAGGGAGGCTCCTAGGTTAGCCAAAGCATCCGCTTGAGCATTATTTTCTCTTAGAATGTGGAAGAATTCAATTCTGCCCGGGAGGAGGAGAGTAATCCTGTCTTACAACCTTCTGCAGTTAACGGAGCATGTAGAGCAACTGGTGATCATTTTGAGGATGATGTGATGTGAATCCCCAAAGACTAACAACCTAGAAGTGGGTATCACGTCTAATAATTCCAGGCCCTGTATAAGCGCCATCCACTCAGCGCATTGTTCGTCTTGTGGCCCAGCCCCCAAGTGAAGTTTTTTGCCGTTTTTCCTCCGGGATCAAGTAAGATCCCCGTGCACTTGCCTCCCTAGGATTGCCTTTTGAGGCACCATTAAAGAATAGGGCATAAGAGTTCTGTTCTTGTAGCCATTTTGAAAATTCATCGGGAGTTTTCCTTATCTCCCAAGGAAGGGTGTTGGCGGGATGTTTAGGCTAATAGATAGGAGAGTTGGACTGAGGGGAGCTCCTCTTAAGAAAGGTGCTGCACCATTTGGAAACTGGGTCGGGTAAGTCTTCTGAGTCTGGATAACTGATCCCTTTTGTGGCTAGCTTTTTTGATATCATGCCAACTGTTTTTGAGACTATTCAATTTGGAACTGCTTTTTCTCCTTTAAAGATTGCTCCGTTTTTGGTCAACCATATCTGCCAACATAAGTTTTTGGGGATAGTGTTCCACAGTCTCTTGAGGATGGGTCTCTTTTTGAGAGTGCCTGGGAATTTATTTTTCCAGTTAGTTAAGACTTGACTGAGAGAATCTGGAGGCATGAAGGAAATAGAATGGAATTCTAAGCTTGGATCGATATGTTGCATTGAAGGAAGATGTGTAATGCTGACTTAGACACAGAATTGCATAGAGAACATCTAGATGGGCTAGCAATTCCTCTTTTCTTGAGGTTTTATGCTGTAAGAAATTTGTTGTGCATTAGTAACCAGATGAAGGAGTTAACTTTGGGGATACAGTCTGATTTCCAAACCTTTTTCCATATGCTTTCGGATGTTGTTGTTGAATCTTAGGTCAACATCTTAAATCCTTCCTTAACCGTGTAATTGTCGTTTTTGCCCCAACCAATGACGTCTTTAGAGGTTCTGCTGATCGGTGCCATACCATGTAGAAGCGTGAATAAGAATTTCTCAGCTATCTTCAAATACTCAGGAAGGCGAAGCGTTTTCTATCCTTTCCACCTACCATTTTGATCCCATGAAGAGAGGTCGAAGAGAGATGTTATACCATTATCGCATGCCCATTTGGATAGCTCTTCCAGTTCGGGGACCGAAGATAGCTGGGGAGACTCAAGATCTTGTGTTCCCAAATTTTAATCTTTTTTCCATTACTTGGAATCCAATAGGAATTAGAATGGAACAGGTTGAGAGAGACTTTGCACAAGAGCCAGAAAGAGGTGTCCTTCCCATCCCAAGTGTTGGTTAGGATTTTGGATCTAGGCTTCTTAATATATTTTTTCCTTATGACTTCTTTCCACCAGTCTTTTCTACCAGTTACCAATCATCAAACCATTTTTGCGCTTAAAGCTTTGTTCATTTGTTCTGGGTCTCTAATG
Organism: Pseudotsuga menziesii; assembly: GCA_001517045.1. NCBI lineage: Eukaryota > Viridiplantae > Streptophyta > Pinopsida > Pinales > Pinaceae > Pseudotsuga > Pseudotsuga menziesii. Next base: position 548,059 of record LPNX010668176.1, on the reverse strand, counting down.
CCCAATCCTCCTTTGTGTTTTGGGGCCTTGACGGTGGACCAATTTACTAGGTGAAACTTTTTGTTCTGCACCTTTCCTCCTTGCTAAAGAAATTTCTTGATTTCCATGCTAATGTTGTTCATGACTGTCTTGGGGGCCAAAATCATCGAGCTAGTGTAGATGGGATATGAGGAGAGTATTGATTGAATGAGGGTTAATTTTCCGGCCAAATTTAGCCACATGGATCCCATCAAATGGATATTGTTTTTTATCTTTTGGATGGCTGGTGCCCACATGGCCAAAGCGAAGGTATTTTTAGTTATGGGGATGCCCAGATAGATGAAGTGAGTCCAGTCGAAGTTAAAGTGAATGTGGAGAATATGGGAGATGTCTCTAAGAGTGACCACATTGTTGTTCCAATCATAGAGCTGACATTTATCTAGATTTGCAGCACTGCCTGAGGAGCGAAGAAAAAGGTTAAGGGACCTGAGAAAGTTCCTAGCAATTTGAGGGGATGCACTGCCTAGGAGGATAGTGTCATCAGCAAAGAGAGTGTGATTGATTGGTTGAACTCCAGCTTTAAAGGAGAGGCCTGAGAGGTGTCCCTCTTCGAGTAGCCTGTTTAATCTTCTACTCAGAGAGTCAACCACGAGGATTTAGAGGAAGGGAGAGAGAGGGCAGCCCTGCCTAATCCCTCTCTTGGCTTTGAAGAAATATGCGGGTCTCCCATTTATTAGAGGTGCTATCCATGGGGAATTTATGCAAGCTTGTATTTGCTTAATGAATATGGGAGGGAAGCCAAAATTTTCCAATACCAGCAAAATGAAATCATGCCTTACGCGATCAAAGGCATTGGCTAAATCAAGCTTAATGGCCATACCCGCTTCACCCTTTTTTATACTATAATGAACAACTTCTTGGACCATGAGGATGTTATCACTAATGTGGTGGCCTGAGATGAAGCCTCCTTGGTTGGGAGAGATCAGGGAAGGGATGATTGTCTTAAGTCTAAGGGATAGGACTTTGGTGAAAATTTTATACGAAGTGTTACATAGAGAGATTGGCCTGAATCTTTTGATAGAGGAGGGGTTGGGCTCTTTGGGAATTAGAGCAAGGAAAGTGGAGTTGGTGGCTCCTCCCATTTTCCCTTTAGACATCTAGGAGATTAGACGCAGTAGGTCCTTCTTTATTATTGGCCAGCACATCCTGTAGAAACGAATAGGGAATCCATCTAGCCCAGGGGCTTTATCAGGGTGAAGGGTCCAAATGGCCTTCTTGATTTCTTCTTCTGAGATAGGGGATTCAAGGATTTGGGAATACCTGGGACTGACCAGAGAGGGGATATCTCTAATCATTTCCCCCATATTCTCTTGCGAAACATCCTCTTCATTATTACAAAGACTTTCAAAGAAACTTCTTACCTCAGAGTTGATTGCCGCCTGCCCTATTATAGTTGTGGCATCTTCCTTCTTCATCTCCCTTATTGTGTTCCTTCTCTGATGCTCTCTACATTGATTTTGAAAGAATTTTGTGTTTTGGTCGCCCCCCCTGAGTCAGAGGACTCTAGACCGCAGCCTCCAACTTTCTTCTTCTTGCCTGAGGATGGATTGTAAGCTTTTTTCCAGCTCAATTTCCTGAAGCAGGAGCTCTCTAGTTACTCCTCTTTTTTCCATGTTCTCTTGTAGAGTTTCCATCTCCTTAACAATTTCAATTTTCTTTAGAGAGGGCTCCTGATAATGCTAGGTGGCCCATTGCTTGAGGGTGGTCTTTACCAGTTTGAACTTTTGCTCCTAAATGAAGGCTGGTGAACTGGGGATGAAGCAGTGCCATGCTTTGCTTATAATATCCCGAACTCCCTTCGATTCCAGCCGTATATGGTTAAACCTAAAGGGGAGAGGCCCTAGATTCTCAACGGAGGGGAAGAAGAGGCATAAAGGTTTGTGGTCCGAAATTGCCGAGCAAAGAAGCTTGGACTCAGGGAAGGATGGATTCTTGAGAAGATGGGTGCTGACTAGCACTCTATCCAATCTAACAGCAATGTGTCCCGGTCCGATTCTCTTGTTGCTCTACGTGAAGGTCCCATTTTTTGTCTTGATATCTGTTAATCCCCAAAGCGTGGCCAAGTCCTCTAGCCTTTACCCAAAAGGATCCCTTACTTTGACTCCACCTTTGTGTTCATCAGTCGAGATGGTGACATTAAAGTCACCAGCTATGAAGCAGGGGATATGTTTTTTCCCTTCGCATTGATCGTCCAAGGAGGTCCAAAAATTTTCCTTCTGGGCTTGAACTGTGGGTCCATAAATGTTCCCGACTTAGAAAACTTCCTTGTTTTCCTTATTTTCTAGTTTCACAAACAACCAATTTTTGTTTTCAATGGCTGATCGCAAAGAAAACTTCTTGTTATCCCACCAAGTGAGAAGGCCTCCAGAGGCTCCAATCGCACTGATATCTATCCCATCTCCTTTGGCCCATAATTTTTTCATAGTTGAAAGACTGTCTTCTGCAGTATTTTTAGTCTCCTGGAGGAGGAGGACGGAATTGGATTCCATTGATTTTATTCTTTTGATCACTTCTGTTTTTTGGGAGCCTCCTAATCCTTGACAGTTCGAGGAGACCAGCTTCATTATTTCTTATGTTGACGGAGCGCCCTTTCCCTTTCCTTTTTTTCTTCTTCGGCACTGAGAAGATATTTGCTTGCTTGCGAATTTTTTACCAAAAAATTGAGGTTGGATTGTTTCCCTGCTGCTTTTTCTCTTGCGGCTTCCTGCTCCCTTGTTGTCTTATTTGATCGTCTCCCCTTTTTGGACTGGGGTTCCTGCTCTTCATTGGAGTTTTCTGAAGTTTCTTCCGAGCTTGCTTTAGCCCTTGATCGAGTGACCGAGCCTTCTGAGTTTGTTGCTGCATCAGTTCTGGCGACTGGATGAGGAAGGTCCTCAGCCCTGGGATCAGTTTGCTTTGGAGAGAGTGCTTCTGCTGGGATCTCCTGCTCCTGAGGAGTGACCTCCTCCTCATTCTCTTAAGGGATCTCGGCTTTCGGATCTTCATTAGCAAGTGCTTCGTACTTATTTTTAGTTGCATTCTTTATCAGGACACGAGGTTGTGGCACTGAGGATGATTTGGCACTCTTTTTTCTACTTGGCACGTTCCAACCTTCTTCATGGTTGTCGTCTGAGTTGGGTTTCTCTGGTTTTTTAGGGAAAGACTTGGGAAAAATGTCCATATTCGTGACAATATTTTCATTTGAAGGGGATTTGCTTGTAGTCTACTATCTGAAGATGACTCCATCCGTCGATGGATAGATTGATGGCTTTGGGGACCCCTTTCTCCAAATCGACCTCAACACAGATTCTAGCACATGAGAACATATGGGCTTTTGGTTCTGATTTGTCAATATATTTGCCCAAGGTATTCCCTATGGCTTAGAAATCTTCATTATTCCAACAGTGGAGGGGGAGGTGGGGAAGCTTAACCCAAACCGGAACTGCCTTAGGGATATTTTTTTCGAGGTCAAAAGAAAGATCCCATCTGTTGAGATACATTCCTCTTAGGCCCATAAAATATGGTCCATTTCTGAATATGAGATTCTTTTTTCTAAAAAATGAAGACAAAATAACCTTTTCCACATAAAATTTGCTGCACTTCTCCTTGAATGAGAGGTCTCCAGTTTTTACTGAGCCAAACTTCCACCGATCTGAGTGAGGGCCAAAGGCATGTGAACAGTCCAATCAGACCTTTCTCTGATAACGTAATTGCTTTTTGCTTTGATGTTGATGAATAAAGCTTGACCTCCGATATTTCAGAACGTAACAAAATGAGAAGGGGGAGGGACACTGATCGAGGGGAGGGGGGGGAGAGAAGCAACAATGCGCATAAACGGATAGTCGAAGCCGCCAACGTCAGGATCGGGAGGGTCCATGGCCAAAGGAGGGCCGAGGAGGCCTGATCTAGCCGCCGAGAACAAACCCTAGTAGCCACGAAACCCTACTGAGTAGTAGTGCCTTTTCGACTCTGTTTTATGCCTCAGCTACATGTTATCACTCATCTTTTTTAGTTAAACAGGCTGTCTACCACGAACTACCCGTTATCCATGCAAAGAGTTTTCCATGGATAAGCTTCCAATTATCCATGCATCAACTTCCAATTATTTTTTTATATTATTTTTTTTCTGTTATAATTGTTTATTTCGAATTTGGAATGATTGCCTTAAAATTAATATGGAGAGTGCACTTGTATCATCCTTGTGTAATCTAGGAAAATCATAGGTGCTAGTTCACCCTAAATTCTAAGATATAAACACCTATTGATGTAATTATGAAGTTCTTAGAAATCATCAAACTTTAAAAAGTAGAGTCGCTTCAACACAACCATTTGTATTTACACCTAGGTTTTTTGAAAAGCATATTGGCTACTGGCTTTGCTCCTTAACCTTGGTTAAACAAGAATTACCTTGCTAAACTAATGTAATATATATTTTTCTTAGAGTGTAAGGGATAACGACAATTCAATTTTTTTTCAACATTAAAAAAACATTAACTTGATATTCAAAGCGAATCAAAGTAAACATGTCGATACAAAAATATGAGCATAGTTCCAAAGTCTAGCTTATACGGAGCAAACAAAACAGAAAGTCCCATAGACTTCATATACCACCAACATCGGACATTACAATAATAACAAAACTCAACCAAGCTGATGGATAAATAATAACAGATCGTACATAATAAAATCAAGCAAAAAAACAAGGTCTATCCCTAGCCTAGAAGATTAGTAACTAATACAACTAAATAGATCCCAAGCTAATTTTGCTAAAATAATAGAGTTCCTCATATAATAGTAGTCCTTCATAACTAATTAAAGCTTTTTTTGATAGCTTGTTAGCCAAGGAGTTTAGCTCGCTATAAACATGGGCAAAATGAAGCAATCTGAATCTGTTGAATAATCTTTTGATCTTGTTGCACCAATGCCCCAAAATGGATACCTGAAGGTTTGTAAGGCCCCTGGCCCAATCAATAATGATCTTAGAATCCCCAAAGATTTGAGTCTCTTGGATATTTTTCTATAAAGCAAAAGATAACAAACCCGAGAGTGCTAAAAGTTCTGCTCTATTATCTATCCCAACGCCAACATTCATCTTTAATAGAAAAAAGTGGTTAGTGGTAAAATAAAATACCATGCCTCCCCACACATTCCATTGTTGCATACACCATCAAAGAAACCTGAAAAAAGATTAAGTCTAGTAAAAAGCAAGTGCAACAAACAAGGATTTGTCACCATAAGGACCTTGAAATTTTTAAAACAGACCATCACTATACTTTTAAAAGTCTAATGATACCATCACTATACTAACGAGTATTTTTCAAAGTTGATATAACTTTTCTACACAAGATCTTCCCAAACCTCAATTCCATCCTTAAATCTACTCAAGGTTTTCCCCAAACCCTAATACCATCCTTAAAGCTGCCCAACGTTTCCCCAAACCCTAACCCTATACCAAGCTTAAATTTGATCGAGGGTTTCTCCTAACCTTAACCCCATAAAACTTTTTCTCCACGGTATAAAAGTCTGGCGAGGGTTTTCTTGCCTCACACGAAGCGAATGGTTTTCCTTAAAAAAATCATTAGGGTATCAGGTCACTTAACCATATCACAATTGTCCGATTGTCCGACAATAGGGCCACCGTCCGGAACCAGCTATTGTGAAAACCCAAAATGCCATATGGTTCTTCGACAGATCCATAACCCACCCCCTATTTCTTTCATCGTGAAGGTTAAATAAAAAAGGCCTTGTGAATTTTTCCAAAACGGGCTCAAAATCGCAGTACATAACCTGAAAATTAAAGATTCCTCACAGTTTCCAGCCCATTCCCTATCGAAACGGGCGCCGGTTTAGCTTCGGACGGCCCCTCATTTTGCGTTTCCCGCTTAGATTTCATTCGTCTTTTAGTCTCATATTTTACGCTTTATTATTTAGTCTCGGGCTTTTGGCTTTTCACTACCCCGAAACCCCAATAAGATTTCGACCGATAATACCTGTATAGGTGGTGTTTCGGTGGTCCTGACGCTGCGTTTTAATGGCGGAACTAGGCACCATAAGTGTTCTGGACAGTCACGGGTCCGAATGCGCTTTAAAAAACTGAGAAATTCGATGTAGATCAACGATGAACAGTAAAATATGGTGAAGTAGACCCGGGCGTGATGAATTATGCCCGAGAATCGAGTTTTATGTCGAAAAAACGGGTAAGAAGCTTCTGGGCATTTGAATTTATTTGTTCTTGTGTTGTTCGGAATGAAGGTCCAGAACCCTAAATTTTTTAATGCCCTAAACTTTATTCGTGAACCACCTCAATATTTTTTTTTGAGTGACTCAGTGATTTGCTATCGAGGACATGTCTCTCAGATCATTTTACAGTTTACTATATGTCTCTTGTAATTTTAGGGCACACACGATGATATATACCTATAGTAATTGGTGGTATGTACCAGAAAACTTGCAGGTCACTTGAGGATTTTCCACCTATGAAGGATTAAATTTTGGATTCCTATTCTTCAGCTGCTTGTTGTTCGAGGAGAGAACGGAATCTAATTCTACGTTGACATTTTTTCTGTAGTCGCCACCCCAGTATCAGTGAGCTATAATTACTTAATTCTTATCTTTCTACAGAGGCCCTGTTTTGGTCTGTTGCCGTGGTCTCATATTCACAAGTATAAAGGCCTAGGTGGACATGCCCCAGAGTCTACGTCCGAGCTTGAAGCCGATTGGTGTTCTTCAAACAGTGACATCTGTACTTGTTCCAATGGCCGATCGGCCTTCAAGTACAGATGATGATTTCAGGTCAAGTTATAATGATCCTTTGGCAATAGCTGCACTATCTGGTCCCGAACTACAATCATGCACAGACCTTCACTATGCTGATGAGCAAAGAGAATCATTCAATAAACTGTTAATTACATGCTTGAAAGAATTTCCACATACACGAACCAGGCCTGTACCAGTCATTATCTCTGATGGAAAAGTTGTTGATCTTTATGAGCTTTCAAACAGTGTTAAGAAACAAGGTGGTTTTGATTTGGTTTCTGCAAATAAAATGTGGGCATCGATTGCAGGGGATTTAGGATTTGGCGCAGAATGTGCCCCTTCTCTTAAGTTGGTTTATGTGAAATATCTGAAATTATTGGACAAATGGCTGCAGAGAGCAGGGAATCCAAAATGTAATGGCTTAAGTTTAGATCACCAAGGTAAGAAAAGGAATGGCGAGAAGCTCTCATTTTCAGAGGATGATTTTGCATTTCATGGCATGGGGCTTCAAAAATCTCCTATTGTTATCTCCGACAACAGTGAGCAAACTTTTTATTTACCAGATGGAAGTAAACAGACTAATAGTGGCGTGCAAGAGACTCCCGATGGGAGTAGAAGAAATATTTCGCTTTCGGGCATGTTGGAATGGATATACTGGGTTGCGAGGAACCCCTGTAGTTCCATGAAAGGACAAGGTGCTAAGATGTCCAAGCGGAGTGAGGAGTGGTTCCAGGAATGTTTGAGTCGGGCTAATCGGGCTCGTGAAGTTTTATATGTGCGAAGACAAGAATACTACTCTGGAGATACGGTACATGCACAGGTAACTATATAAAGAAAATTAGTATATAAAGTAGCATTCAAAATTTTCGGAATGTGTTTCAAGTCTAAAATGCTTGCTTAAAATGATTTTATCAGTAATTTGCAGTCTGGTTTTGGCCTCAACAGTATCTTACATGGTTAATTACATAGATTACTGAAGATAGTCTGCAATACTATCAGATTCTGTATATTTCTGATTTCAGTTTTTAATTCTAAAATGAGAATTAAAGGCTTCAAAATAAATTGTTAGTCTCCAACTCTGTTAAGCTTTTCGTGTAGAGTTTAGTGGCCCATGTACTTGTCTTTTCATTATGAGATGATGGCTAATATGGTAAATTGAAAAGAGTCGTGCTTGATGACTGTTGGCATATGGTTGTGGGCCATTCCAAATGAAATAATTTTATGCACGTCTTGTTAATTTCTCTCTGGTGAGTTAAGCAATTTTAGATGTGAAAATGCTCCATATTGTCAGACTTCACAATAAGGACCAGGTAACTGCAATGGTTCTGTTACAAAATTTTTGGTGTTTTACTCATATCAGTGTACCCTTTAACAAATTGAAACATTGAAAGGAGGTTGTCCTTTTGACAAGCTATACGGACTCTGTTTTGATGAGAAGATGCTTGTTGCTCCAAAGTTTAATGCTAATGACATTTTTGAAATTTTCAAAGTTCTTAACTTCAGAAATTAAACCTAATTTAGTCATAGAACTTTTAGCCTTTTGGCTGAATCTGAAATATAAACTATAGTGGCAATATACTTCACTTCTGTCCAACCAAATCACTAGGCAAGCTCAAAAAAAGTAGACACTGAAAAGAAGATTCACACCTCTTAGGGCACAATTTCCTTCACCCACAAGATCTGAAAATTACATTCATTACAGCAGAGTTATTTTAGTAGTAATTTGATTTCTAGTATTCTTAGCATTTCTAAATCACATAACATGTCAGCGAAGCTGTTCCAATAAATTAGCATGTAGAAACAACCAAGAAAACTCTTAAAATATGATGAGAACACAAGTCTGATTTTCAGATCCGCAATATATAAATTTGGATAACAATTGTACACTTCATAATACAGTATAAATGAAGGTAAGATACAATACTTCAACTCATGCCCAAGTTGGTACAACATGTCCTTTTAGCTCATCCAAGTAACGACACTTCAATTGCTATCAAACCTTAGCTAGGGCATCCACCATCTTCAACAAACTTTAACCAGCATTAGCATAGCCTAGCAAGGCATCTCACCAATCTCTACTAGTCACACCAAATGCTCCTCAACTAGCTAGCATCACAACAAGAAATCCACCTTGATCCCCCACTTGTATCACATGTCTTCAAGGAGATTTCCCAATTTGCATCACACAAGCTCCACTAGCATCAAGTTGGTACAACATGTCTTGTTTAAGTTTCATACCACAAACCATAGGTCTTGCTCATACCAATATTTCAACCCTAGCGCAAAGCCACTGTTGTATATCTATACAAAGTCACCGTGCTCCGTGAGGGAGGCTAACAATAGAAAGTGGATCATGTCCACGAGAAACCTAATTTAAGCCATTAAAGTAGGTCCCCACGAGAAAAGCTTCACTCCATGGTATACATATGTTGCAAGGTGGTTGTATTTGTTAAATTTTAACATGGATATGAGTTTTGATAGCAGTAACAGTTTTTCTTCAAAATTAACAGACTTGTAACTTATATCAGCAGTAGATAAAAATTCTGAGATAGATAGCAGCAATGAATATAGAAGAAATCAAGCATGCACAAATACACACATTTTTATTCTGGGGAAAACCTTTTCAGGAATAAACACCCCAGCAATGAAAATTTTCTTTATAATGAGATGACTGAGATTGCACAAGAGCAGATAACAAATTTGCTGACCTTTACAAATCCTCCAAGTTACCCCTAGGGCATATTTGTCAACAAAAGAACAAGAACAGTCCTGTTGAGGGCTGATTAAATAAACCAAACCATCCAAGTAGATCTGATGAAGATGTCTGTAAGCCTGAATGTGCTGCTAGCTGTCACAGCCTGTCTTGGGTTAATTTATGCACCTGTGCTGCTGGTGTGAGCCTCAACCAGGCTGTTAAACTCTCAGACAGAATTCGGATGGCTTGAGAATGGCCCTATTAGAGCAGCTGAGATCTGAGTTGAGCCCTAGCAGGGCTGCTGTGAGCTGGGGTAAGCCCTAGCTGAGCTCGGATGGGGCTGAAGTGGAGACGGTGGTGTAGGAGCAGCCAACACAAAATAACCTCAGCCTTCACATAAACAAATTCCAGTACTGCAGCTTCAAAATAGACCCCACGGCTGCCAGAACAATCTTCAAGGTGTCAAGTCTGTCCACACGTGAAAGATAAAGAAAGTGACCAGCAGATAAGCCCAGCAAGATTTTTTCTTTTGCAGAGATGAAGGCGTCTTGGATAGTTTGTCAAATGAGGATGAACTTTATTTGTAGATCATAAGGTGAGATGAGTCCATAAAGTAAGGAGATGCCCTTAGGGCTTTTAATCTTTATATCTTTTAAGCTATGTTGCACGGGGACCCGTCCCCCAAAAAATTTTCGGCGTTTCCAGCGTTCCCGCATTCCGGGGACTTTGTAACTGCTCGAAAATGTCCCCAATTCATTGGGGACTCCGTTGGGGACTTTGGGACTTATGAGCTGTATCCTAAACATACCTGTCAAAATCGGGGACTTCTCAAGAATGTCCCTCGACCAATCAGGGACCCTTGGATGTCGCTCAACTTACTAAATTAAAATTATTATTTTTTTAATTAAAAACCTAACCTAAACCCTCCCCCTATTCCTTTAACCTGCAGCCTCTCCCATTCTCTCTACTCTATCCTACGTTCCTAACCTACACTACAACTCTCTGCACTCGCATAACCCTATGGTCTACCCATCACTCCAACACTCTAGCACCTGCATAACCCTCTGCCCTATGGTTCTACCCGTCACTTTGCGTGTTGCTACTTGCTAGGTCGGCTCCTGTCTATAGTCCGGTGCATGACTCCCCTATCTATGGCTCCCCTTACTGCAATCCCACGTGCTTCCCTCTCAGCTTGAAGAGCACAGCTCGCAGCCCCCTCTTGAATCTCTGGCTCTGGCACATGCTCAAAGTCTGAGTTCATGGCTCAACACAGGCTCTCAGCCACAACATGCTATAGAGCATAGGTATTTCATATTTGATATCTTACATTTTATTTATTTTTTATTTTTTTGGGTAAAATCCCCACCACATGGTATTATAGTTTTATAAAAATATAATTTAGTATTTACAAATGTCAAATTACAAATATAAATTTATTTGCTATTTAAATTTCGAAATGATTCATCATTCATGTATACAATGTTGTAAATTTTTGTTGTTGTTTTGACTTC
>LPNX010668176.1:393776-537063 GCA_001517045.1 Pseudotsuga menziesii | reverse complement strand
TATATATATATATATAATTGTTGTCCCTTGAAAAATTGGGAGTGCACTCTAGTTGTCCCGAAAACTTGTCCCCACGTCCCCTTGTCCTCGACACCAGTGCAACACAACTTTTAATGTATTTCACCTTTCGACTTTTATTTTTACTTTTGACCTTTTATTTTTATTTTTACTTTTGACTTTGAATTTTATTTTTACTTTTGACTTTGAATTTTATTTTTTACTTTGTACTTTGAATGGTACAAATTCTTGTACAAGGACCAATTTTGTGGGTACTTGGACCTTCAATGAGTTTCTTTGTCCTTCAAGTGGTTTTATGACCACAAGCAATTATCCTTCTATGACTTCAAAATCCATACAAGTCAACTCGAAGTGCATCATCTTTTTTTATAAGCAAGTAGGTCCTATTACCAGTAATATTTAAAATAACAGACAGTTACAGCAAAAACCAAGCTCTCCCATCTCTGGGAAAACAAGCTTGGAGATCATTCTGGCAGTCTCCCTCGAAAGGGAACAAGATTGAACCAGAATGATGAGGAAGTCTTAACAATTCTTAATGAGGTATCAGTCATATAAGTCTTAATAACTGAACCAGTTTTGATAAAACAAAATGCAAAAGACAGACTATGAAAAGGAACCTGATCATTCGAATAGATGCTCGTGAGGCTCAAGCTTTAAACCTAACTTCTTGGCAATTTTAGATTGAGTATCCATAACCTTATGCAGAATCAACATCATTTGATCTTGCTGTAGAAGAATATGCCCGTGCTGCTCATCCTTTTTGACCAACGGTTTGCTAAGGATGAATTTCTATGACCATTGAAGCTCCAACGACTTCTGGTTTAAGGTAAGTTTGCCCTGGAGGTTCCAGGGTCAGGGATAAGCTCTTTAAACTCTTTCCTGATTTCCTCCGGTTCTAGGTAGCTGCTTTCCAATTCAGCCTCTTTCTCGGCCTCGTGAATGGTTGCTTGAATGGAGTCAGGGAATTCTTTCTGAAATCTCTTATTTTTTCCCACAATCATCTTCTGAAAGCGCAATGGGGGGGCCATTGGCTTGTGCATGTCAAACCCATGCAAGGACAAAGCAGAGTGGGACCGCTTTCGCGGGGGCATGGTGATAAGCAGAGAGGCTACTGACGAGAGCAGGAGGGGAGCTAGACAATGGTGCCTAAGAGCACCTTCAGACCAAGGTAGATGGAATTGAAAGGTGATGGGACCAGGAGTAGTCACTAACAACCAAGCAGAGGGGGAGAACTTCACGGCCAGGTCTAAAGAAGTGGCCCCAACAAAAGCGGGTAACAGAGAATAGACAGGCACCGAAAACATAAAATAGAAACCTGAGCAAACAGGAAGCTGCTCACAACGAAAGACAATACTCACCACGTGCAGACGACCCCCATTATCCTTCGAAGCTTTCTAAGGATTTGACCACAGCAAATGCAGAGCACTCTTCACAGACCAGAGAGAGCTACCATTGAAGTGCGTTCGGTGGGTGACGATGGAGTCGTTAAAACCCAAAGCCTTGAGTTGATTATCGTTCATGACAAAGATATGCTTGTCCTTCCACGATACCATACCAATACCTGTCATTATGATCCAAATGTGTGAAATGATAACGATGATCTGATGGTTTGTACTGTCGTCACTCTAACCCATGAAAACCTCGCAGGGAGGCCAGCTTGAGTAATGCCTTCTGCGCATGAGAAATGTTAAATCACATGCATCGGCGGTTTCCTTGCTTGCCACATGCATCTACTCTTCTCCGGTAGCCATGCCATGTTTCACCCGTAGTGGGAAACTTGAAGTGCATCATCAAAATAAAGAAGATTTTTCGTTGTTCATATTGTTCTCCTTTATGGTACCAAGGTCATGTGCTAGGTATTCCAACAAGGGTGGCCAGTCCCTTGAGAAGGTCCCATCACTCATTAACCAAGAGGTGAAGTACATCACTTGCCTAGATTCAATCTGGGCCTTTTAATGATGACCTGGTAATCGAACAGGTGCCTCAGCCCCAAGGTTGCATCAAGTTGACCCAATGTCAACTTCTTGGTAACTGACCAAATGGAGAATGGCTCTCAGCCCTAGGCTGAGTTTTCAGTCCTAGACTGAATTAAGTTCCTGGTAACTGACCAGGTGCCTCCATTCTCCCAGAGGATGGCTCTCGATACTGCTAAAAAATCAACACTCCCTCTCAGTGAGAGAGGTATTCTTGGAATGCTAAGCTTGTCTTGAAAGTATTCAAACTTTGTCAATAGCAGAGGCTTGGTCAATATATTTGCAGTCCGCTCATCTATATGTATGTATAGAATTTTCATGGCCCCTCTTTGAACCATAGCTCTGATGAAGTGATACTTCATCTCAATCTGTTTCGATTTGTTGTGAAACACTGGATTTTTTGAAAGTTTAATGCAACTCTGATTATCACAATGGATAATAGTTGTCTCAAGCTTTCCACCAAACAAGTCAGAGAGTAGCTTCCTAAGCCACACTGCTTCTTTGTAGGCATCACTAACAACAATATACTCGGCTTCAATTGTGCTCTGAGCTATGGAGCCCTATTTCCTGCTGGACCAAGAGATCATGTCTGATCCCATACTGAAGCAATATCTAGATGTGCTTTTTCGGTGTACTGTACTACCAGCCCTATCGGAGTTTAGCATAACCATGCAACATTACTCCATTGCTGGAAGTATACTTGAGCCCATAAGTAATAGTACCTCACAAATATCTATAAGCACATGTTTAGCAGCTATCCATTGTATGTGCTTAGGCTCAGACATGAGTTGACTTAATGCACTTATTGCATAAAAAATATCTGGTCTAGTATGCATGAGATACATCAAGGATCCAATAATCTGTCGATACTGAGAAGGATCCACTGTCTTTGAACAAGAAGTTGACTCATGTAGCTTCTTCAAGTTTGTTGTCAATAGTATACTTTCCTTGTGAAAGAAAGATCTCGCCTGGCTTTTTCTAGACCTCCAAACCAAGAAAATAGTGCATGAGACCTAGAGCCTTCATCTCAAATTTTGATGTGAGCTCCCTCTTACACTGTGGTACAATCGTATCTGGTTGGGTAATGAAGAAGCGAGTTTGTCTTCCATGATTGAGAATAAATAATAATAATATATTGATAGATGATGATAATTTTTTTTGTTGTTGGTTGAGTGCCCTGTGACTTGTTGGGTAAACCTTTGGTCTGAGAAACCACGATCCAGGGGCATCTAAGTCGTCAAAATCACCCGGGGATCGCACCTAGCCTGGCCACACCAACCCTTAGCATGGTTGGATTTAAATGTCGCCTTCTAGGAGCAACGGGTTTTGATCCTGGGCCGCCAAGCAAACGAAACACCTCTTGACCGTTTGCTCTACCGGAATTTGACGATGATGATAAAATATTGCAATGAGGCTCGCTTTTATAAGGCTTGAGCATGCATAGTGAAGGGTCACGCCCTTTCACCTTAGTAAATAATAATTTATTATTAATAATTAATATATCATTTAAATATTCATAACCTTGCCTTCCCCTTGGGAAAGCTTTGTCCTCAAAGCTTGATTTTTTCTAATGTTGTCCTTCACTCTGATTCTGTGTCAGTATTAGAATCATATGAGACTTCTTGTGCAGAGACTTGCACTTCCTTTCCATTGATGATTTTGCACTGTATTGTTTGATTGCTCCTACATTTATGGCTTTGGGTCCAGTCATCACTGCATCGATGACATGTGTTTTTCTTCTTTTTTCTATTATCAAGGTAACTGTTAGATGTTTTCTACCTATTTTCAATTGCATAGGCATATGATTGAGGTTTGTGGCATTGATGATCGGGTGACCAATTATTTTCACATTATCTACATTCTGTGTCTTTTCCTTGTCGATAATTGTTATCGCCTCTTGTTTTTATTCCCTCCAATTTGCGTTTTGCTGCTTATGCTTTATGTCTTGCCACTTCTACGTTAGGTATCTCATGCATCCTTAATTCTTTTTGGAGGTATGGTTTAAGACCTCCTAGATAGGTGTCTTTGTTTATCAGATAACCCAAATATTCGTGTCGATAGGGATTCCCACTAATGTGTGAATTCCTCGACGCTTTTGTCATGTTGTAATTTGGTCAGCTTTATGAAAAATTCATCTTCTGCGATTCCTTGAAACCTATTAAAAAAATCATTTTTGAACAAGTTCCAAGTGTAGGAAAAATTGTCTCTTTTCCACCACAAGTACCAATTATAGGCATACCCTTCCATATGCATTGACGCATATTTCACCTTCTCCTCGTTAGATTGAATATTGTAGATGTCGAAGCACTCTTCCGCTTTGTTTAGCCAGGGAGCGCATTGGTCTTCACTTCCATTGTATTTCGACAACTCTATTTTTGCCTTAGGTGGGTACACTATGCAAGGATGATGTTGGTTGCCTTTTGCTTTACGGTTTGATGGTGGCTCGGAGCTATTGGACGATGCAATCGACATATTTGAATTGCTTCGTTGTTGGTGATGATTTTTAGCCTTTTCCTTCTCTACTATCTTACTGACAGCGTCTATTTTGTTGTTTAATCGTGCCTCCATATATTGCAGTACTTATGTTTCTATCAATTGTTTAAGTGTTGCATTGTTAATCTCTATTTCTTTTTGCAAATCTTCTTGATTCTTGGCAAGTGTTTCTTGTGTGGAAACGTGAAATGAGGCATCCAATAGTTTTGGACTGTTGACATGGTCTGTACTAGGCATTAGTTTTTGTAACACCTCTATTAATGTATTATGGTTCTGCGTCATGGTGCTCAAGTTCTATGTTATGGTGTTTATGTCTTGAGTCATGGTACTCATTTTGTCATCTAAGTCTTTTTGTTTCTTGTTCATGATGTCTTTGATTTCTTTCTTAAGCACTGTATTGTTATTTTTCATTTCTTCCTTCAAGCTTTTTTGGTTAGCGACGAGGGACTTGATGTCGTTCTCCAATTTCTCAAGTTTGTCTTTTANTATATTTGATTTTTACAAGGTTAGGTAATAATTTTTTTTAATGAAATAATGTTTATAATATTATGATTATATATAATATTTAATTTTTATTAAAAATTGTTTATGCAGGCTTACGATTCGCTCGTGGAGATGACGGGAGGCAGTCATAGGGGAGGAGGGAGCCGCGATCAGTCGAATAGCGGAGGCGCAGTGTGTGAGGAGGGAGGGTTGGCGGGATGCAGGAGGATGGGTGGAGGTATCAGAGACACACAGATGGGGAGATGGCAGGGACGCAAAACGGGAGGGCGCGTAGGGGTTCGAGTGTGGACGTGGAGACATGGTGGAGGAGAGGATGCAGGTGGTGGCGTGACGGTGGGGCACAGGGGGTGGTTTGGTAATCGATGTGGAGGATGGGAGAAGCAGGCAAAGGGGGTGGGGAGGAATGGTGAAGGGAGGCAGAGGTTGCTAGAATGTTGAGTGTTGGAGAAGAGGGTGCGGTTTGGGGGGAGAGGGCGTGGGATGACAATTAGGCGCGATGGGGGATGGGGAGGTTGCTGGGTGCTGAGGAGGGTGGGAGAAGCAGGCAGAGGAGGTGGAATGGTGAGCGTGGGGAATTGGAGCAGTTGTGGGACGTGGGGATGGATTGGCAGGGCACGTGTAGGAAGTGAGGAATAGGGAGTGAGAGAAGTGAAGTAGTGGTGGAATGGAGAGAGCAAAAAGTAAAGAAGGGTGGAAGAAGAGTGAAATGAGGCGTCGAATCTGAGCTCTGAGGGGGGGAGTGAAAGCTTTGATACCAAATGGTACAACTGTATTCGTTTGGGTAATTAAGAAGCGAGTTCGTCTTCCATGATTGAGAATAATTAATAATGATATATTGATAGATGATGATAAAATATTACAATGAGGCTCGCCTTTATAAGGCTTGGGCATGCATAGTGAATTAATTTATTATTAATAATTAATATATCTTTTAAATATTCATAACACACTGAGCTATTAGTTGTTCCTCTCCAGTAAGCAACAAGTCGTCCACATACAACACTAGGATTAAAGGATGATTCTGAACAACCTTGAAGTATAGGTTGGAGTTATCAGTACTCTTGGAGATTCCCAGGCTGTGGAGGTAACTGTCAATCCTTGCATACCAAACCCCTGGAGCTTGTTTGAGTCCATACAAAGCTTTCTTTAATCTGCACACATGAGATTTCATCCCATGGGTCACAAAACCTTCTGGTTACTCAATGTAGAATTCTTCTTCAACTTTACCATTAAGGAAAGCTATCTTTACATCCATTTGGTGTAGTTTTCATCCGAAGACTGCAGTGAGAGAGATAATTGTTTTGATGGTGGTATATCTTGCAATTGGAGCAAATGTTTCATCATAATCTATTCTTCCTTTTGGGAGAAACCTCGTGCCACAAACTTTGCTTTAAAGTTTATATTTTTCAATGCTCCCATCAGCGACATGCTTGATTTTGTATAGCCACTTAGATGTTACTGCATACTTTTCTTTTGGTCTTGGGACTATTTCCCATCCATCTTTTTTCATGATAGAATTGTATTTCTCTACCAAGGCATCGTTCCATTCCTGTTGGTTTGCGGCTTCCTTAAATGTAGAAGATTATGCTTCAACGATCTTGCTCATAAGAGTTGAATACTTTTGGGGCAGCTTGCTTTCTCTGAAAGTTCTAGGAGCTTTACTTTTCTCTGCTTCTTGCAATGTTTCTCGAGCCCAAGCAAGTCTTCTCTTAGAAGGAGGATCTTTAAGCAACTTTTCGTCATGCTATTATGATTCTATGGGAGCATTTGATATTGAAGGTTCATCCTCTTCTTCCTGTTGACTTCTTGAATGAGGAGAATTTGAATTTTCGAGAGGAGATTCTTCTAGATCATTTGGAAGCTCTCTAGAATGACGAAAAGCAGCTTCCTCATGAAATATCACATCTCTATTGACCTTAGTGCACCTTTGACTAGGAACATAGATGCGATATGTTTTGAGCTTTCACTATAACCAACAAATGTGCCTTTCTTTTCGGAGGGTTCTAACTTTGATCTCTTTTCTTTTTGCACGTGAATATAAATTGGAGTGCCAAAGATCCTCATGTGATCAATTGTGGGTTTTTTACCTGTAAACACTTCTTTTGGAGTCTTTTTCCCCAAAATAACATGAGGACATCTGTTTTGAATGTAGACAACATTATCGGCAGGCTTAGTCCACAGAGATAAAAGAAGATCAAGATCGCACAACATGGCTTTGGCAGTTTCACAAATTGTTTTGTTCTTCTTCTCTGCAACTCCATTCTGTTAAGGGTTGTATGGTATTGTTAGCTCCCTCTTGATTCCTGCTCTTCGACAAAAATCATCAATCTTATTAGATTCAAACTCACCTCCATTGTCTGATCTTAAGGTACGGATGTGTCTTCTTGTCTAATTTTCAATTAGAGCCTTGAACTTATCAAAAGTTTCACTTTTGGCCTTTAGGAAGTAAATCCTTGATTTGCGAGAGTAACCATCTATGAACAATACATAGTATAGACAACCACTTAAAGAGGGTGAAGTCATAGGCCCACATATGTATGAGTGAATTATATCCAAAGTCCCTTCATATCTACTATTACTCTTAGGAAATGTTTTCTTGATATTCTTACCTTAAGGCACAACCTTTACAAATACCATCATGTTCATAAGGAAACTTAGGCATATCTGTTACCATCTTTTGAAGACCAAGAAGAGTTTTATAATGAAGGTGCCCAAGCCATCGATGCCATAATTCACATGGATTGATTGTGCTGTGAACCAATGCTTGAGTGGAGTGTCCAGATGCCTTGAGGCATCCTTCTCGAACCCCAATTATCTCATTTGAATTTAGTTTTTCATTCTTTGACCATACCAGAACCTTTCTATCCATGAAGATTACTTAGTAGCCTTTCTTCTAATCCAACAACTCAAAGGAGATTCTTTTTCAAGACAGGGACATATAGTATGTCCTCTATGCAGAATAGTTCCAGAATCAAGATGAAGCGATGCTGAACCAACTCCTTCGATTTCATAGGTGGTGTCATCTCCAAGTTCTACTTGAGTATTGAACTTCTTCTTTTTGTCGTTAGTAAGAGCTTCACAAAATCCTGTCATGTGTCTTGAAGCTCCACTGCCCACCAACCAGGAGGTAGCACTATTGGTGAAAGATTAGGAGAGAACAAAAATTAGGTAATATTCTCTTCTTGATTCTTCTTCTGTGGAGGACTTAGTATTCTTCTTCTTTTTTGGTTCCTCATCTGTTGTGGATGCTTGGAATCTTCTTTTGAATTTCTTCTTTTACTGCCTATAATCTCTGGCATAGTGTCCCATCTTGTGGCAATTAAAACATTCAATCGTAGATACATCAAGGTGCTTACCTTGAGGCTTCTCTCTCTTCTTTGGAGGAAAGGATTTCTTTTACTTCTTTTGTCTTGGATGCAAGGGCAAGGTTCCCTTCCTTAACACCACTAGCTCTTCTTTGAATTTTGTCTTCTTCTTCCTAGCAATCATGCCATAGTCTTTCAAAGTTTGGCTGAACTTCCCTACCACTTATGGCGGCGAAAAAGGTTTCCCAAGAACTAGGAAGATTATCAAAGACAATTTGGACAAGATCATAATCATCTACTAAAGTACCAATAGTTGAGAGTTGATCTCTTACTTGATATATTTTTTCTGAAGGAGGCCACACCTTCATCCTTTTCCATCTTCAAATAGCGAAGCCGGTTCTTCAGAACTCTTTTCTGACTGGGTGCTTTCTTTTCATTCAAGTTAGTCAAGGTGTCAAAACACTCTTTGGTTGTCTTAAGTGGGGTTATGACAGGCATCAAGGTCTCTTTGACTGAATTGTACATAATTCTTCTTGCCTTAGCTTGCTTCCTTTTGAATGCAACCCCCTGCATTAGTTGTGGGTTCTTCTACAATATCGATGACCAAGTCATCAAGATCATTTTCTTCCAAGGTGGCTATAAGTCTTGCTTTCCATGAATTGAAATTGGTTGACCCTTCAAGTTTGTCTTCTGGCTTAAAAGTGGTTGAGGCCATCTTGATCCAATAGGAGTCTGCTACCTTAGTCTGCAATTTGTCCCAAGGTCTATGGAGGCTACAGTGATATGCTCAAGCACTGTGCTCTTCACATCCACAACTCTGATACCATCTTAAATTTTAACATGGATATTGTTGATTTTTCCTAAGCAACATCGAGAGCCATTCTTTGGGAGAATGGAGGCACCTGGTCAATTACCAGGAAATCAACCCAGTCTAGGACTAGGACCTCAGCTAGGGCTGAGGGCCATTCGCTAGGAGAATGGAGGCACTTGGTTAGTTACCAAGAAAACAACCCATTCTAGGACTTGGACCTCAGCCTAGGGTTGAGGGCCATTCCTTGGGAGAATGGAGGCACCTGGCCAGTTACCAGGAAATCAACCTAGTCTAGGATTGAGACCTTAGACTAGGACTGAGGGCCATTTTATAGGAGAATGAAGGCACTTGGTCAGTTACCAAGCAATTGACATTGAGTCACCTGATACAGCCTGGGGCTAAGGCACTTGGTTAGTTACCAGGTCATCACCATAAGCCCTAGACTAAGTCTAGACAAGTGATGCACTCCTCTCCTAGATTTATGGGCTACAAGACCTTCTCTAGGGACTAGCTACCCTTGGTTGAAAGACCTAGCACTTGATCTTGGTGGCAACGAGGAGAACGAGATACAACATTTAATAATCCTCCTTATAAGTTATTTATGAAGATGATGCACTTTGGGTGGACATGTATGGACCATGGGGACCTTGAAGAACCCTTGAGATGACTTGTTGTGATCATAGAATCACTTGAAGGACCAAGAAACCCAAGCACACCTTGTTTTGGTCCAAGTGCCCATCAAATGAAGGACCAAGTACCTCAAAGACAAAGACTAAAAGACTAATGGACCACACAAGATGAAAAGAATAAAAGCCCTAAGGTCAACCTCCTAATTATGTGGAATCATCTTATGTTTGATGAACTATAAATAAAGAAGCGTTCTAAATTGTTTCATCATCATCCAAGATCATCATCACTGCTCCTAAAAGAAAATTCGTGGGTTTCTCTTTGTTGGTTTAATTCTTGAAGAAGATCGCAGCCCTTGAAGGATAAGTACCTACTCCCTCTAGCTCACGACAACACTTCAACTCTTTCTTTCCTTCTTCGTTGCTACATTCCACATGACCCTAACCTAGATAGGGCCTGCTACAACATACTCGAGCCCTACTAGGGCTAAACTACTGTGCACTTGAGCCTTTGTTGAGGTTTCTACAGTTCACAGGTGACCTGCAATGGTCACCCTCTATACATCTAAGCCTTGCCAGGGCTGTTCTCTATACACCCGAGCTCTTCCAGGGTACACATAGGTACACAACAACTCATTCAAAGGTTTTGCAAAGGTCACGACAGCCCTGCTAGGGCACTGCCAAGCTATGACAGTCAACATTAAGGACTGTACTTGCACACAGACAGTCCGAGTTTGGTCAAGGCTACTTTAGACATCCAACAGTTGTACATTTGATGGCAACAGACTTGTACAAGGCTCTATTTTGGTCTGTATGACATACAAACTTGTTGTAAAGGATGAATTATTAATGCTTAGGGGTTTTTGTCCTCAAAAGGTTTCCCAATGAAAACTCTTGTGTTCAATTTTTGGGGATGATTGTTTTACTGCTGCTAATGTTGTATTGCTGTTAAAATCTCAGTACTATCTCTATTATAGTCATCAAATTTTATAAAGGCTGTTACTGTTATTAAATTTCATACACATGTTAAGTTTCAACATGGTATCAAAGCTCTGCATGTGAAGTATATAGTGTTTGAGTTGGTCACTGTAGCCTCCATAGACCTTGGGACAATTGCAGACTGAGATAGTAGGCTTCTTATTGATCAGATATGGCTTCCATCACCTTTAGACCAAAGGAAAGACTTGAAGGGTTAGCCAACTACAATTCATGGAAAGCAAGGCTTATGGCCACCTTGGAAGAAAACGATCTTGATGACTTGGTCATTAGTGCTATGGAAGAACCTACAACTAATGCATGAAGGACAACCTTTAAGAAAAAGCAACCTAGGCAAGAAGAATTATCTATGACTCAGTTAAGGAGACCTTGATGCCTGCCATAACACCACTCAAGACAATCAAAGAATGTTTTGACACCCTAACAAATCTATACGAGAAGAAAGTGCCTAGTCAGAAGATAGTATTGAAGAACAGGATTAGTACATTAAAGATGGAAAAAGATGAAGGTGTGGCCTGCTCCTTCACAAAAATTGCCTAAGTAAGAGATCAACTTTTTACTATTGCTGTAGCAGTAGATGATGATGATCTTGTCCAAACTGTCTTTGATGGCCTTCCTAGTTCTTGGGAAACCGTTTTGGCTGCTGTAAGTGGACGTGAAACCCAACCGAACTTTGATAGACTTTGGCATGATTGTTTGGAAGAAGAATGTAGAATTCATAGCAGAGCTAATGGTGCTAAGGAAGGGAACCTTGCCCTTACAACAAAGACAAAGAAGTTCAAGAAACCCTTCCCTCCAAAGAAGAAAGAAAACAAGCCATAGGGTAAGCAAATGGATGTATAAAAAATTGAATGTTTTAACTGTCACAAGATGGGACATTATCTCAGGGACTGTAGGTAGTCAAAGAGAAGGTTCAAAAGGAGATTCCAAGCATCTACAACAGAAGAGAATACTACTTGAAGAGAAGTCTTCCAAACAAGAAGAATGAAGAAGAGAATACTACTTGATCTCTGGTCTCTCTTGGTCCATCACCAATAGTGCTAACTCTTGGTTAGTAGATAGTGGAGCTTCAAGACATATGATAGGATTTCGTAAAGCTCTTACAAGCCACAGAAAGGAGAAGTTTGCTAATCAAGTATAACTTGGAGATGATACCACCTACAACATCGAAGGAGTTGGCTCAATATCATTTCAAGTTGACTTGGGGACTGTTTTGCATATCGAAGACATACTATATGTCCCTGGCTTGAAGCAGAATCTCTTCTCAGTTGCTGGCTTAGTTATCTTCATGGACATAAAGGTTCTACTATGGTCAAAGAATGAAAGGTTGAGTTCAGTGGAATTGATTGGAGTTCGAGAGGGAGGTCTTTACAAAGCATCCAAACACTCCACTCAATCATTGGTTCACAATACAATCAACCCATGTGAGTTATGGCATCGAAGGTTTGGACACCTTCATTATACAACTCTCCCTGGTCTTCAAAAGATGGTTACGGGTATGCTTGAGTTTTCTCAAGAACATAGTGGTATTTGCAAAGGTTGTGCTCTAGGAAAGAATACAAAGAAATCCTTCTCTAAAAGTAACAGTAGATCTAAAGGGATCTTGGACATGTTTCATTCTGACATGTGGACCCATGTCTTCACCTTCTTTGAGTGGTTGTTTGTACTATGTATTGTTCATTGATGATTACTCTCGCAAATCTTGGATTTACCTTCTAAAGGTTAAAAGTGAAACTTTTGATAAGTTCAAGGTGTTCAAGGCTCTAATTGAAAATCAGATAGGAAGACACATCCGTATCTTGAGGTCAAACAATGGAGCTGAGTTTGAATCTAATGAGTTTGATGATTTTTGCCGAGAAGCAGGAATTAAGAAAGAGCTAACAATGCCATACAACCCTCAACAGAATGGGGTTGCAGAAAGGAAGAATAGAACAATATGTGAAGCTACCAAAGTTATGCTGTGTGATCTAGATCTTCCTTTATCTCTGTGGGCTAAGGCTTCTTGTACTGTTGTTTACATTCAAAACATAAGTCCTCATGCCATTTTGGGGGAAAAGACTCCAGAAGAAGTATTCACAGGCAAGAAACCTGCGGTTGATCACATGAGGATCTTTGGCACTCCTGTATATATTCATGTGCCAAAAGAAAAGAGATCAAAACTAGAGCCCTCTAGAAAGAAAGGCACATTTGTTGGTTACAGTGAAAGCTCAAAGGCTTACCGCATCTATATGTTCCTGGTCAAAGGTACATTGAAGTCAGTAGAGAAGTGATATTTCATAAGGAAGCTGTGTTTCGTCACTCAAAAGAGCATTCAAAAGATACAAACGAATCTCCCTGTGAAATTCCAGATTCTCCTCATTTAGAAGATCAAAGGGAGGAAGTACATGAGCCTCAAATTCCAAATGCATCCTTAGAATAAAAAAGATCAGCTAAAGAGCTATTTGAGGCTCCTCCCTCCAAGAGAAGACTTGCCTGGTTTCAAGAAACATTGCAAGAAGATGAGAAGCATAAAGCTCCTCCTGGAAGCTTTAGAGAAAGCAAGAATCCTCAGAAGTACTCAGGCCTTTTGCACAAGCTCATTGATGCAAAACCTTCTACATATAAATAAGCAGCAAATTTACAGGTATGGAATGATGCCATGATAGTAGAATATAATTCAATTATGAAAAATGATGTGTGGGAAGTTGGTCCTAGACCAAGAGGAAAGTTTGTGGTAATGTCTAAATGGCTTTACAAAATCAAGCATGTCGTTGATGGCAACATTAAAAAATATAAAGCAAGGTTTGTAGCATGAGGCTTCTCTAAAAAAGAAGGCATAGATTTGGACGAAACTTTTGCTCATGTTACCAGATATACCACCATCAGAACAATCATTTCCCTCGCTGCTGTCTTTGGATGGAAACTCCACCAAATGGATGCAAAGGCAACTTTCTTTAATGGCAAAATTGAAGAAGTCTACATTGAGCAACCATAAGGCTTTGTGACTCATGGAGTGAAATCTCATGTGTATGAACTAAAGAAAGCCTTGTATGGGCTCAAACAAGCCTCAAGAATTTGGTACGCAAGAATTGATAGCTATCTTCATAGCTTGGGGTTCTCCAAAAGTACTGCCAACTCCAACCTGTACTTTAAGGTTGTTCATAATCATCACTTGATCCTAGTTCTGTATGTGGACGACTTGTTCCTTATTGGTGAGGAACAATTGATAGCCCAATTCAAGAGGGATCTCACCTCTGAGTTTGAGATGAAGGATATAGGTCTGATGCACTATTTTCTTGGTTTAGAGGTCTGGCAAAAGCCAAATGAGATCTTCTGTCACAAGGAAAGTATGCAGTCGATGTCTTGCAGAGATTTGGAATGCAAGACTGCAAGCCCATGAGCATACCCATGACATCAAACTTGAAGAAGTTATGTGACTCGACCACTTGTTCAAAGGTTGTGGATCCTATTCAGTATCGACAACTCATTAGATCCTTGATGTATCTAGTGCATACGAGACCAGATATTTGTTATACAGTGAATGCATTAAGTAAGTTCATGTCCGAGCCGAAGCAGATACACTAGGTAGCTGCTAAACATGTGCTCAGATATTTGCGAGGTACTATTACTTATGGGCTAAGTATACCTCTAGCAGTGGAGTAATGTTAGTTGGATATGCTTACTCCGATTGGGCTGGTAGTGCAGTAGACCAGAAAAACACATCAGGATACTGTTTCAGTATGGGATCAACAATGATCTCTTGGTCCAGTAGGAAACAAGGTTCCATAGCTTAGAGCATAGTTGAAGCCAAGTATATTGCTGCCAGTGATTCTTGCAGAGAAGCAATATGGCTTAGGAAACTTCTCTTTGACCTGTTTGGTGGAAAGCTTGAGTCAACTATTATTCAATGTGATAATCAGAGTTGCATAAAGCTTTCAGAGAACCCTGTGTTCCACGACAGATCAAAACACATCGAAATGAAGTATCACTTCATCAGAGATTTAGTTTAGTGAGGTGCCCTAAAGCTTCAATACATTCTTACAGATGAACAAATTGCAGATATATTGACCAAGCCTCTGACATCAACAATGTTTTACTTTCGTGACAAGCTTGGTATTACAGAGAATATCTCTCTTGTTGAGAGGGAGTGTTGATTTTTCCTAAGCAGCATTGAGAGCCATTCTTTGGGAGAATGGAGGCACCTGGTCACTTCCCAGGAAATCTACCCAGTCTAGGACTGGGACCCTTAGCTTAGGGCTGAGGGCCATTCTCTGGGATAATGGAGGCACCTGGTTAGTTACCAGGAAATCAACCCAGTCTAGGAATGAGACCTCAGCCTAGGGCTCAGGGCCATTCTTTGGGAGAATGGAGGCACCTAGTCAGTTACCAAAACCCAATCTGGGATTGAGACCTCAAAATAGGAATGAGGGCCATCTATTGGGAGAATGGAGGCACTTGGTCTGTTACCAAGCAATTGACATTGAGTCACCTGATGTAGCCTGGGGCTGAGGCATGTGACCAGTTACCAGGTTATCACCATAAGCCCTAGACTAGGTCTAGGCAAGTGGTGCACTCCTCTCCTAGATCTACGGGCTATGAGACCTTATGTAGGGACTAGCAATGAGGAGAACGAGATAAAACATTTATAAATCCTCCTTATGAGTAGCTTCCTAAGCCACACTGCTTCTCTACAGGCATCACTGGCAGCAATATACTTAGCTTCAGCTGTGCTCTGAGCTATGGAGCCCTGGGAATGTTCGATGATGGTAGATTTTGTGATACTATTGGGATTCATGTTGGAAATGTGTTACATGAGTTGAGTTTGGATGAAATGAGTAGTTTTACCCAGTGAACCACCACTCGGCTAGTACTCGCGAGTGGCGTCGAGTCGGTTGTTGGAACGAGTAATCGGAGCTGACTCGTCCCCTAAACTCGCCACTCGGTAAAAACGCAACATAACCGCGATTACTCGCCGGACTTGGAAAACTCGCCTGAAAACCCGCGCAAACTCAGCCGGAAAAAAGAACTGGGAATTTTCAACGCCATTTTTTTGAAGGGAGAGTGACTCGACGAAGCTATAAAACTAAGCACGCTGGTATAGTTTCACTCGTCCACTATTTTTGTTTTCCATTCATTCATTCGCCTTCTATCGTTTTCTGACTCTGGAGTGGAGTTGCACTGTCGGATTCGGTTTTGCTGAGTATCTTTCGTTTTTTCACGTGGAGGCTCTTTCGTTTTCTTGCTGGTGTAGTCTCATTCGTGGGAGGGCGAATCGCTGGTGGGAGGGCGAATCGCTGGTGCAGTCTCATTCGTTGTTGGCATTTGCCAAAGTCTTCGTTTTTGCTGAGTCTGAGGACGGTCGTCTATTTCCTTTTCGGTTTTGTGAAACTCTTTTAATATAATGTAAATTTTATTATAATTATAGTTTATAACATTTTTTAACATTACACAATTGGTAAATAATATGTAATTTAACTTTTTATTTATATTATAATATCATTAATTAAATTAAATTAAATGTAAAATCTAATATAATATCTTATATTATAATTGTAATATAAAGATTAAAATATAAATAAAATGTTAATTAAATTTATTTATAATTTATTAAAATGTTAATTAACTTTAATTATAATATATTAACTTTAACTTTAATAAAATGTATATTAACTTTAACTTTTCATTATAATATATTAACATTAACTTTAACTTTTAACTATAATATAATATATAGTGGATTAACTTCAACTTTAACTTTATATTTTAATTATAATATATTAATTTTAACTTTAACTTAAATCAAATGTATTTTAACTTTAATTATAATATATTGAAATGTTAATTAACTTTAATTATAATATATTGATATATATTTTAATTATAATATATTAACATTTTATTTATGAATTTTACATGTATTAACCTTTTATTTATATTTTAACATGTATGTTACAATTATAATATATTGGTATTATATTAGATTTTGAATTTAATTTTATTAGAAGTTAATTAAATTAATGATAGTCAAACTTAATTTAAGGACAAATCTCAATAAGAAATTTGAATTCTGATTGCCATTAACTTCTTTTGTGCCCAAAATTTAGTGTATTTTAAGTCTTTTCCAATTTGCCGAGTCTAGCCGAGTCTGTCCCGAGTCTTTCCCGAGTCGACGAGTCACATGCCAGCCGAGTCTTTGCCGAGTTCGAGTCATGCAACATTGGTTTTACCAACGTAGGAGACACCATAAGAGTAGGGTATGTCATAAACACCTCGATGTGGGGGGTCAATATTTTCTTTCACTGTGTTGAGTTTGCATTTAATAGATTTACATGGTTTTAAATTAGTTTTATTGTGATACATTCTAAGAATATGTTTACTATTATTGTTAGTAGTAGTACCTTGGATGAAAGCAAGGTAAGCTTGGGAAGTGTAAGTCTTGAGAGGGTGGAAGGATAATTCTTAGGATGACTAGTTTTGTATGGTCTATTAATTGTGTGGTAGAGTATTTATTTTTTAGAGAACTCTATTGTGGTGAGCTTTTTCTCGTTTAAGGTGGTTCTGGACAAAAGTTTGTAAAGCCTTGATAACTTAAGTATCAAGGTATCTTATAGTGTGGTTTTTCTCCCTATAAACTTAGTGGGAAAGGGAATCGTTGTTCTCTTTAGTAATTAGCACATTTAAGGAAATGTGAGAAACAATCATTCTCAGTTTCCATGGTGAATTTAATCTCACTAGAGTGATTTTTGAGGTCGGTGGGAAATTGTTTAAAGTTTGTTGTGACCATGGGGCTAAACGTGAACTGTCCTAAATAAAATTGAACGTAAATCTTGGTTTTAATGGAAAGTTGTTTAGTGCCTTTTCTTAGAAATGTTTCATTTATAGATTGGTGGTGATGGGGGAAAGGAGAGAACCTATATCAATCTATTGACTTTGTTCATAGAACTTGTAAGTTAAAAATGTTGACCAAAGGCAAAGTTTACTAGTTTCAAGATTACATCAATGGCTCTTCGACTGGAATTTTGGCTATAAGTTGCACGAAATGAGGAGACAGATGAAACATGACCCACCAAAATTTGGAAACAAGGAAACACAATATATATATATATATATATATATATATATATATAAAATAGTAATGAAACATAATTAATAAAAATATAAATCATAACTCAAAGCCTTAAAGGATTACATAATGCAACTCGTAATGTCCAAAACCAACCTTTATAAATGAGTCTAGTACGTATATTTCCAAAAACCGCCTTTATAAATGAGGCTAGTACATATATATCTAGAATCAACCTTTATATATAGGGTGACAAGTACAATGCAACATAGAAATAAAGAGTAAACTGTAAAAATAATAGTCTTTAGCCACATTGTCATAATCCTCCAATATAGAACAAGAAGCAAGTTGAGTATCAAAACGTTTATTGGAAGAAGGAAGGCCAATTCTACTTCTAGGTTCCTCATTCAGGGAAGTAAGAGAGATCTCCAAGTCAGGAGATTATGGATCCACACGTCACTCTTTAGAAGGCTTACTTTTATGTTCTGGACCTCGATGAGATGCAAGACGAAGGTTGGAGTGCACAAAAACAAGATCCTTAACTTTCTGTGAACTCAACCTGTTGCGCTTCATAGAATAAATAAAACCATGGGTGCTCCGATTTCTCTCTACTAATGAAGAGCTTGCAAATGTGAATGGCAATGTTTGTAATTGTACACCATTTACTCCATGACAAATCCTCCACCTAACTGGGCTCATGGTGCTTCTCTCTTCCAAAGCTACTACATTTGAATATTCATTGAATCCTCTAGCAAAATTGGCAAACTTTTCCTTCACCTCCCTTTGTAGATCCTCTGGAAACATTCTCATAAGGGTTGTTTTGGCTCCATTGAGCACCTCTCAATCCCTATGTGGTGCCTTCCTCTTCCCGTTGCTTTGAGAAATGAGCTCTTCATCATAGAATATCGAGTTCAGGGCATGTGCTAAAGTATGCAATGGAGTGTTGTCAACCATAATGTGTTGCACCAAATCAACAAAATCAACATCAACAAATAATAGCTAGGGAGACTCTTTTGTGAAATGATTTCCATAGTTTTCTCAACCATGGTATCCATGCCATCATAAACCTCCTCCCAAGAAAGCTTGGCTATGAACTTGAGCAAGAAATCTATCTTGCCCCATCTCTCCTCATCAAGGCACAACCTATGCACCATAGTTCACTGCTATGAATCTACTTGTCTCCGCTCACCTCTAAGTTGGCTCACCACCATAGAAATTGATGATTGCTTAGCCTCAACAAGGTGACGCAACAATATGAGGTTAGAGGCATATTTTGTTTCAACGACTTTCAACAACTCCAATTTGGAGTATTGTCAAAATATTGCTCTAGACTATTGGTCGTTAGTGATGAATTTGATAATTTTTCTTTGAATCCCTTGTGATTTCCCCTATCCAAGGAACTTTATTGTCAATCTCTTTTATGATTAGACTCAGATTATGGACAATGCGAGTTGTCCAAGAAATGTGCTCATACTTGCTCTTAATTTTTAAACCTGCAGCTTTGTGTACTGGTGCATTATCCGGATAACTTGAACCACCTTAATCTTCCCTATTTGCTCAATACCGTGGCTAAAACATTGGCATTGAACTGAGCATCTTTCACCTCCCTTGAACAGTCTTCGACCTTTTTTAACATTGCTCCTTTTGGTGAAGTGGCAATGATATTTATCAATGGCATATAACTGGTATCTGTCCATCCATCAGAGACAATGGTGACCCAAGAGCTATGCCATGAAGAACGAATTGGTGCTCCTTGGTGAAGTGGCAATGATATTTATCAATGGCATATAACTGGTATCTGTCCATCCATCTGAGACAACGGTGACCCAACAACTATGCCATGAAGAACGAATTGGTGCTAAAACATCCTCCACAAGCTCCTTCTCTTTCTTGAGTAGAACAATTCAAACTTTTTAATAGTCGAGTCCCTTTAACCCTTGAGGAGCTATGTTAACTGCCCTCACCATATCTTTCCTGTAAGGAGACCAAACCACATTGGAAGGGATATCGTAGGCATAGAGGGCCCTAGCCACTATTGTTTTAACTTCTTCTCTCCATTGAGCATTATGAAGTTAAGCTATTCTGCTATCTTTGATGGAAGGAGATGCCGTTGGTCCTCTATTGGAAAGTTTTGAGGTTGCTTCTTGGTTTTGTTGAGCTCCCCTCTTCTTCCTCGCTTCTTCTTGCACAATTCTTAGCTCATTGTTTGGAATTGGAGGAGTAGCATTAAAAATCAGATCATGTCTTCTTTTGGTCCTATCAACCTCATCTTGCTAAGTTTGATACTTCCTCTCTTGAATTTGGTCTCTTGTTAGCGTGCAAGATTCAATGCGCTTTCTTGATTCATGCAATAAATGGGCCTTCACACTTGTGTAGGAGCCCTTAAACAAACCATTGCAAAGAGTACATCTCCCTTCTCGTGGATGACCACCTCCACATTTGGGTACCTTCTGCACATGCCACCAAAGAGGATAATGCTCGACCCTCTTGTTGGGCTTAGGGGCTAAATAAGTAGCTTGGTTTGAAGCCATTATTGTTGCAATTAAAAACAAAAACAGATCTACAATAAATAAAATGAAAAATTGATGCATAAACTCTATGAAAACATACAAAAATTAACATGCAACTCTATTAAAGCTTGCTGCTCACAAATAAAAGATTCTTGTAGCTTCCCCTGCTGAAATCTGGAAGACACCTTTGAACTAATCATCGTCTCTCCAGTCGCTCCTCTTTTCCCCAATCAACTTCTCTCCAATTCACTCTTAGTTTGTGTGAGGGAGGAATGAACCCAATGGCTCTTTATAGCCTTTTCCCTCCCTCACTTAATCAAATAAATAAAATAAAAATTGATTTTTTGGGGGCTTACATGTTGCTTTTCGCTTGAAACACGCTTATACAACCACAACCATATTTGAAATGTATTTCCATACATACAAAACATGTTTCTCATACGAGGTACATATTCATATGTATGATAACACATTACTTTTCCGTATAAAACACATTTCAGGGTTTCTGTATGATGAAAAGGTGGGGATGGGGTTGCGGCCCACGATTCTTGCAACATAGAATTTTAGTCAAAAGCGAGACAACATCAACTGTGACAAGGAGGTTGTTTGTCAAGCTTTAATGTTTTGGACCTTATCAACAATTTCATCGGAGCCTTTGATGAAGAAAGAGTAACTACATACAAAGGATTGGAGTTGTTTAACTACAAAACTAGCCAACAAATAAATAGGGGAATCGATCATAGTAACAATTGTCATAAGGGTGACACCATTAATATGGATTTGAGAAAGACTATTGATGTCAAGCGTTTGGGGATTGGAATCAATCATAGTAATAAAGGCCTAAGGGGGATACCATCTCAATGGATTTAAGAAAGACCATTAATGTCAAGGTTTTGCGGATTTTTATAAGGTTGTTTTGATGTTTAGGATTTAAGGGAGAGTCAATCAATGAACTAATTGAGGCTACCCCCAAGCCATTGAACCAAGTTGTGGAAATTGAACTTTGTCTCCCCTAACCTATCTTGGTATTTTCGTTTATGAGCTTATGAGTAGTTAAGACAATGGGCATTTGTTAAAAGGATATTGTTTGTTTTGTAAATGTAGTCATTGGTGTTTAAGATGACCTTCATATTACCTTTATTAGCTTTGGTAAGGTTATTGTTGAGGTATTTGAGGACTAAAGGGGAGAAAGCTTGATGTTCCAAAGAATGTTTTCATAATGGCCATGATATGTGGTTGAAGCATAATTGAAACCTTTCTTTAAAAAGCCGATGGTGAAGGTGTCAACTTTGAAAGTAGAAAGGTTAGCAATAATGTCGAAAAATGAGAAATGGGTGGTTTGGGTCCTCTTAGTAGATGAGGGTCCTCTTAGTAATAGTGGGGGAGGGGGTGGTTTTATTAAGAAGAGAACAATAATGTAAGGGTTGGAACAAGAGCCTTTAAAGCTAGGGTTGGCTTGGGATCCAATATGCAACTCCCTATTTCATTCGCTACCTCTTTCATCTTGGTCTTCTTTTCTGTCTTTGTTAAGAAGGTTTTGCATTTCCACTCTAGTGCTCCTAATGTTAGTGGATTTACATGGGGCAACTTGACCTCTTTGACAAGGCTTGTGCCCTTTATGTGCTTCTTACAATATTGGCAATAATCTCCCTATCAACAACATCAACATGGAGCCATGTAGAGTCGTTGGTTTAGGGGGCTATGGTAGATGCAAACGAATCTACATATGCGAAGATGCAATCCCAATTTTAATTTTTTGCATCCAAATATATATGTTTAGATCTACAATTTTAGGAGAAAAAAGAGAGTTACAGATGGTGTTCGAGAAACCACAGTAACTAGTTGACTAGGTCGATGTTTCGAATCCATATCAGGAATCATCATCAGGACGCAAAGTCAAATGTGGAGAGTATGAGAACAAAGACATTAATACCTGAGACACAGAGATAAAAAGATGAGAAAGGGTCGGCTACTAGGGTTTAAATGATGAAGAGTTTAGGGTTGCTAGTTAAGTCAATAGTTCGACTAAGAAATTTTAAATTTTTTTTATAAAATTATTAAATTTTTTTTTAAAATTGTTATTTAAATTTAAATTTTAATATTAATTTAAATTTTAACTTTAATTTTAATATTAATTTAATTTTAATTTTAAATTTAATTAAGATTAGGTATGAGGGCCTTAGTTGTATTAATATAATTTTAATTAAGATTAAGAAATTTTATAAATTTTTTATAAAATTATTAATAAACATTTTTAAATTGTTATTTAAATATTAATTTTAATTTTAACTTTAATTTTAATATTAATTTTAATTTAATTTTAATTTTAAATTTAAATTTTTAAATTTATTTAAGATTAGGCATGAGGGCCTTAGTTGTATTAATATATATTTTAATTAATGAGTGCCTAAGTGCCTAAATTAGAAGTGCTAAGTTTTATTTTATTAGAATAAAATTGTCCTAGGAATTAATATTAGATATTTAATTGTATGGAGCTCTAAAATCACCTAGGATGAGAAATTAGAAAGTGAGTGAACCTAAAAACTAAATACTAAGGTCTTAGTTCCTAGGGTCTTGATTAATTGATTATTATAAGATTGAATTAGAATGTTTGTTAGACACAAGAAGTATTGTGGCCAGAGAAGTGGGGATGTAGTATTAACCTAGATTAGGTGAGTTACTAATCCAAGGGAGGTTTATAAGGTTCCAATTAAGACCTAAGTAATCTACAACCTAGGTCAAGAAACAGTTTAAAATTAATGAGGGGTGGTTTTCCTTTCTTTACGGTTGAGAATAGAGGGAAGCTAGCTTTTGTTGACTTCCAGGCCTCCATCCCTATTTAAATTGTTTGGAAGTTTTATTATTTCTAAGGCTTCCCTGAATTTCCTTTTGAAGTAGTGGTCTTCTTTTGCGATGATTTTGGTGTCTTCTAGGCAAACTTGGTGTTTAGTTTTGGCAACATGTTCTGCAAGAGCTGAGGTACGGATACGTTCATTTCTAATGTCAGCTCCATGTTCCTTTAACCGAGTGTGAAAGGAATGTCCTGTATCACCTATGTAACTGATCTTGCAAGAACACGGGACCATATAAACACCTCTAAATTGTGAGTGATCAATTGGATCTTTTACGGATCTCATTTTCTTCCTAATGGTTTCTAGGGGTTTAAGAGAGGTTGTAATATTATTCTTATTAAGGATTCTAGATATCTTATCTGTTACCCCTTGAATGTAAGGTAAGCAAGCTCTTGGGTTGGTGTTCTCGTTATCGGAGGTTTTTAAATTAGCATGGCTCTTGTTGTGGGCTTTGTCTAGGGTTTTCTTGATATCCTTGGGCGTGTAACCTATGATAGTGAAAACTTCTTTGAGGTGGTCTTTTTCTTTCTCAAGATGTTCTGTATCTGAGGTCCTAGAGGCTCTAACTGCTAGGGTGTTAAGAACCCTTATATTTTGAGGTGGGTGGTGGTGAGAGTCTGCGTAGAGGTATCTCTCTGTATGAGTCTTTTTTTTGAAGACTTCATGTCCTAAAGTACCATCTTCCTTTCTAGTTAGAAGGACATCAAGAAAGGGGATGCTCCCGTTCTCCTCTAGTTCCATTGTGAACTTGATGTTGGGGGAGATACTGTTAAGAAATTTGCAACTAACCACCACAAAAATCTGGCAAAAGAGAGCTAGTTTCAACTTACTTTTGAATTGGGCACAAAATCATGTCAAGAACTCCTCCAATTCCTCCAACTCCTCCATGCTTGGATTTGGATGCCAAATCCATTGCAAAGAGTCCATAAGGAAGGCCAAACATGCTCTAAGCTCACTTTGAATCACAACTCTTTAATGTATTCCACAAGCTCCAAACATTGGCAATTTCGTAATGAGAGAAGTGTGAGGCAAATGTCCTTATAACAACGTTTTAGAGTTAGTGGGGATAGTTGGTGGGTTTTGTGTGTTTTTTTCTTTCTTTTTCATTGCTTTATGTTGCAAGTTTTTGTAGTTGTTGCACCTATATTGTTTCATGAATCATAGTGGATCATGTTGAATTGGCTTGTTTGATCAGTTCCATACCAAATTGGCGAGGTGAGGATATTTTAGTTTTTTAAAATATTTTACTGCCTTTTGTTTAGGTTTTTATCATGGTTATACCTAATAAAACATTTGATAGTGGAATCGATTGAATCCATCGATTTGTTGGTTTCTCAATTGACTCGACTTGTTTGGTATATAACTGGTTTAGTTGTTTTTAGGGTCAAATTGGTCGATTTTGGTTATGGTTGAATTGTTTTTTAAAATACCGCAGGGGGATTCTTTCTCTAATATGGAGTCATTGTTCCCTCAAAATGAACTTCTTGAAAGTTCATCTTGGTTTACTTGGCATCGACGATTCGTTGGTAACCTTCATGGATGATTTTTTAGTGCTTTAGCTAGAGTTAGCGCATGGTTACCGATCTTTATTCTTAGAGTTCAAGATTCGAAGGTGTTTCTTGCATGAGATATTTAGAGCAATTTTTTCGAGTGATTAGTAGACATCCATATTAGTATAGAGTTATGATTATTTATTTAATTTTTGTAAGTTTGCTTGCATATCACTTGAAATACCTAGTGTAGGCATGGGAAGGACAATGCTTCCAAAGGGTTATTAATTATATATTTTTTAGTGTCAGAGATTTATTATTTTGTGGAACTTCATATTTTTAGAAAGTTCATTTTTTTTGAAAATTGATCCCATTTAAATATTCTTTATGCAGGAGTGAATGTGCTTGAATTTTGGTGATGATTGGAAAAAGTGCAAAATTATGTCACATTTAGGACTTCTATTTCTAGAAAAATCCTATACGTGGAAGAAGAAAACCCAAAAATGTAAAGTGGTTTTGAGAAAGTGCAAACTTAGGTCAAAACTAGTGCTTTTGCTGGTTTAAAAAAAGTAATCACCTTAAGATTTCCTTTTAGCTATGGAGACAGCCTTTATGTTTTAGAGGATTATGAGCACTTTGTAATCTTTTGATGCAAGGCTATTTTGGCCACAGGAGAGGAGCACACTAGTCTATCTTTGCATGAGCTTTTTTGACATTCTTTTCTTTGGATATTTTTGAAATCTTATTTGGTGTGTTTTTTTGGATCTCATGTTTGTCTTTTATGAGCTAGAGGCAGGGCAGACTCTAGAGAGCGCAATCTCTTACATTGTCTTATCCAAGTTTTTCTTGCATTCCAAATTTCCTAGAGGGCTTTTTCCATGGTGACTTATACTCCAAGCATATTTTCAGTTTTCTTGTTGGCTATAATAAGTGGAAGCAAAAGCGTGTGATCATCAATGTCTTCATTCTTCCATCTTCTTGCTTCTATTCTTGAGAGTTTTTGAGGAGCCCATTTGATGGGTTAATGTGGGCGATGGAGAGGAAAACTTGAAAATGTAAAGTGGTTTTGAGAAAGTGCAAAATTAGTTCAAAACTAGTGTTTTTGTTGGTTCCAAAAAAAGTAAGTACCTTAAGATTTCTTTTTAGCTATGGAGATGGCCTTTAGTTTTCAGAGGATTCCGAGCACTTTGTTATTTTCGGATGCATGGCTATTTTGGCTAGGAGAGGAGCATGCTTGTCTGTCTTTGGCATGAGCTTTTTTGAGATTCTTTTCTTCAGATATTTTTGAAATCTTATTTTGTGTGCTTTTATTGGTTATCATCAATGTCTATTATGAACTAGAGGTAGTGCGGACACTAGAGAGCACTATCTCTTACATTGTCTTATCCAAGGTTTCTTGTATTCCAAGCAAGCTTTTTCCATGGCGAGTTATACTCCAAGCATATTTTTTTCAGATTTCTTCTTGGCTATAAGAAGTCAAAGCAAGAGTTTGATTATAAATGTCTTCATTCTTGCATCTTCTTGCTTCTATTCTTTTTCGCTATAGAGTTTTTGAGGAGCACATTTGATGGGTTGTGTGTTGATAGAGAAAACTTGCATATGTAAAGTGGTTTTGAGAAAGTGCAAAATTAGTTTAATACTAATGTTTTTGCTGGTTCTAAAAAAAATGAAGTGCCTTAAGATTTCCTTTTAGCTATGGAGATGGCCTTTAGTTTTCAGAGGATCTTGAGCACTTCACTCTTTTTGGGTACAAGGCTATTTTGGCCAAGAGAGGAGCATGGCAATCTATCTTTGGCATGTGATTTTTTAAGATTCTTTTCTTCAGATATTTTTGAAATCTTATCTTGTGTGCATTTTTTGGATGTCATCTTTGTCTATTATGAGCTAGAGGCGATGTGAAGACTAGAGAGCACTATCTCTTACATTTTTGTATCCAAGTTTTCTTGTATTCCAAGCGAGTTTTCCATGGTCACTTATACTTCAAGCATATTTTTTCAGATTTCTTCTTTGCTATAAGAAGTGCAAGCAAAAGAGGTTGATCATCAATGTCTTCAATCTTCCATTTTCTTGCATCTATTCTTTTTCATTTTAGTGTTTTTGTGGAGCAAATTTGATGCTATCGTACTGGTTGAATTTCTTGCATTTACTACCATAGATGAACTTCAAGTTGTGTGAGGAGATTCGAAAACTCTTGGCATGATTCTTCCTATCCCGCAAGATCCTTTAGTGGGTGGAGTTGTATCCAATATGTTCAGAATTTTGTTTTTTCTACATTGAGTAATGAAGATCAAATCAAAATTTTTGGCGACTAATAGAAGAACCTGTGTAAGAATTCTATTTTTGAACTTGTGATATCGAAATATGATCTTTGCTTTTTGAAATGGTTAAAATATGTTTCTTACGTGAAGACCAGTGTCAATAAGATAAATATTCCATGAATGAAATAAAATATAAAATGATAAAAGATATAAGATGTGATGATTTACAATTACATCGATATGACTTTATATCGGCCTTATCGTGCCTTTTCAAATGAAAGGGTACATCTCTTTTCTATTTATTAATAATTAATATTGATACAT
This sequence comes from Pseudotsuga menziesii, assembly GCA_001517045.1. Taxonomy (NCBI): domain Eukaryota; kingdom Viridiplantae; phylum Streptophyta; class Pinopsida; order Pinales; family Pinaceae; genus Pseudotsuga; species Pseudotsuga menziesii. The sequence continues at coordinate 509,861 of LPNX010668176.1, read as the reverse complement.
AATGTTTATATATAGTTATATGTCTTATTATATTATATATATTTTTATATAACATTGCCTTCCTCTTAAGGGAAGCTTTGTCCTCAAAGATTATTGAAGACATAACTTACATCTGATTTATTGCTTGTAATGTCATCTGGATTTATTGCTTGTAATGTCATCTGTTGATCTTTTATGTTAATAATTGTGACAATTGATGAAACATGACGATACGAGTTATGAATACCCAAGAAAAAATGTTGCATTGTTTGTGAAGCGGTCCATTCGAGATCTATCTCCATTGGAGTTGTTTGTTGATTGCTTTGTTGGATGGAATTTCTCATTTTTTGCTTAGCTTGTTCATTTTGTGTTCTTTTTCTTCTGAAATCACAACTCCTATGTTTATGTTCATTTTGACCCTGTCGTTGGTCCAAATGCTTTTTGTAATTTGGGTGTCAATAAGGAGTTCTTGTTGTTTGTTTTTTTGATGGATTGACTTCCTTTTGAATTGTGACGGGGACCGAATTTGTATTTGTTTCTTCTTCCTCAACTTGAATTTGCTTTCAAGAGAGTCTGGATGCTTCCTTCTGGATTTAAACTAATTTGTTCTCTAATAGATTATTATTATTCTGAATTTTCTTGAACATTTCGTCTTGCGACTGTTTGTCATCTTTTAACTTCTTGATTTGTTCCTCTAGTTCTTGATTAAGATTTCTCAGACGATGGTTTTCTTCTTGCTGTTTTAGTATTCTTTCTTTGTGGTCTTCATTGGAAAGTTCCATTTTCTGACTATTTTTTAGTTTCTTGATTTTTGTAAGTAATGTCTTGTTATGAATTCTCAGTCGAAATAGTTCTTCGGTATTGCTTGCTAATTTGCCATTGATTTTCGCAATTTATAACTTGTGCTTCTTTTGTGTTGTCATACATTTGTTGGATTTCTTCCTTCTGTTCTTGATGTCGACATATCTCTGATTCTTGATTTTTTAGCTTTCTTTGGATTTGTGCCAATTCATCATGTTTGTCCATGATGAGCTTGTTTAAACGCTTTATGTCTTCTTCTAAATCATTATTATTTCTATATAGTGATTATTCGTTATCTTCGAACTTTTTGATTTGTCTTTAAGGGCTTGGTTGTGATTTTTTAATTGAGATATATCTTCATTCTTAATTGATAATAATTTCTTGATATCTTCATTAGTTTTTTCCAGTTTTTTATATTGATTTTTGAGCGATGATTCTCTTGTTCTATCAACTTATGAAGAATAATCTGCTTACTCATCTCAAATTGTAGATTTTTATTGCTTTCGTTGTAGTATACTAATTTGCTTTCCAGTTTCTGTGATTGCATCTGTGAGTTACCTTGATCGTCTTTCATAATAAAATATTTACCACATATTGGACAAGAGTGATTGTCATTCTTAAAAAATGCCGAATATTGGAATTCCATTTCTCAATAAGGACACTTAGTCCAAAATTTCGATTTAGATATGGAATCCATAATTTCTTCAACAAATCCACAATGGGCTTCAATGACTTCTTTAATATCTTTCGGGACTTGATTTCTGCTCTTAATATCTTCTTGGTCTTTTTTTGTATTAAATAATAATTGTAATGACAATTATTAATTAATAATAATAATTATTGTTTAAAATAATAATAATTTTTTTCTCTAATGGGGAGCACTTAGAACTTAAACAAATATGGAGAAGTTGATTGGGATGTTTTGCCTGAAATTTTGGATCCTCCTGATGATAGTATAATTTTTGTGAAGGCAAAGGTAGTAGGTCAAAAGCCATAGATGTAGGCAAGCTAGATACTGGATCCTTGCAAGGTTCATTGGGCTTCAAGAATGAAAAATGTAACAAATGAGAAAGAGGAGGATGAAGCCTATGATTTAATGATGGTTGTCAAACATGAATATTTAGAACAAAGAAACAACATTGACATAAAGGTTGTTGTCTATACTTCATCTGTGCTAGAGGTAAAGAAAACCAAGAAAGAACAGATAGATTGACAGTCTAAGAAAGATGGTGATGGATACAAGCAAAAAAGCTTTCTCACTCAAATTTTCTTGATAAGTGCTACTTAAGTTTCTCATATCTTAACAAAAATATTAGAACCATGTGAAATTTCTGTCACGACAAATGATATTAAAGAGTTTTTTGCAGGAGGTGGTTGCACTGAAAGGAATTGAATGGTACCCTGTGCATAGTTATCCGACTTTGTGAGTTCAACAAGAAAGCTGGGGTTATGCTAATTGTTTTCAAACTACATCAAAAGCAGGAACTGCCATTTACCTATCCAACAAGAAGAGTTTGCTGCAGAAAGTTTAACTGTGCCTCTAGAAAGGAAAGGATGCCATGGATGGTTGTCATCAAATGAGGAGCTTTCTCCACGTGGACTGACAATCTGAACACTTGGTAATGAAGTATTTTGTATCCATTACGAGATGGCAGTCAAAGCAAATATTTCTCAGAAAGATATGGGCAAACCAAACTCAGAGTTGGGGTCAACTTGTGTTAGTAAAATATGTGGTTCCACCCATGTTAGTAATATTTGGACGGCTTATACCAATTTATATATATATATATATATACACCCCCCGCCTCGTTAGTGCTTTTTTAGGATGAATACATGTGCTGTGTTTTGCTTCTCTGAACCAGAGATAGAGGCAGAGATTTCAAGGAGGCAAAAATCTACAAAACGAGACAATCTCATCGTAATATGGTTGGATCCTGGAGTTTCATTTGCCTTTGTACTTTTAATCTATTTTCAGGCCACTGAAAGTATGCCCTCTATTGTATGTCTACAAATTACTTCTTAGTTGTTGAGATGGATGATTCATGTGGAGAAAGTTCCTCGTTTGATGACAGCCACCTTTGAAATTGGCACATGTTGACATCCCAAATATTAATAACACATGTAGGCCCTCAGATTTTATTAACACAGGTTGGCCCATATCTTTTATCAGAAAATGTTTTCTCTGACTGCCATATCAGATTGCCTACGGAATACTTCTTTACCAATTGTTGAGAGGGTCAGTTCATGTGGAGAGTTTTTCATTTGATGACAGCCATCCATGACAGGGCTTCCTTTCCAGTGATACAATTAAACTTTCTTTAGCAAACTGTTCTTGTTCGACAGCTAAAGGGGTAGTTCCTGCTTTTGAAGTTCATCGACTGGAACTTGTGTATTTTGAAAACAACTATCATAGCCCCAGCTTCATGTTTGAACATGCAAAAGTTGGAGAAACATGCACAAGGTTTAAGAGTACATGATACAATTCCATTCATTACAACTAATTTGTGCTAAAAATTCTTGAATTTCATATATCATGGCTGGAATTCTGCCTGGTTCTAGCTGTTCTATTTAGGACTGAGGATCTGAACATTTTTGTGCCCATATCCATCAAGTGTCTTTCTTAGATTGTTCATCTATTTGTTCTGTCCTGGTTTTCTTTACATCTAGCACCTGAAATATGTGACTACCTTTGTGCTAATGTTGATGTTGTTTCTCTAAATCTGCTTGTTTGCCAGCGGTTATGTTTTTCACTCTTGCAGACCAAAGAACCCTGCAAGGATCCAGCAAGGATCCAGTATTTGGCTTGCTTACATCTACGACTTTTTGACCTACTACCCTTGCCTTCACAAAAACTGAACTATCATCTAGAGCAAAGTTGCAAACATTGTCTTGGCAAAAAAATCGGCAGGGTCTAAGAAACATCGTTTCGGAATATTTGGAGAACACATCGGCAATATATTGGCAAACTTCAAAACACAAAAATATTCATTTTTTTTTTCAATTTTTAAAACATCTAAAGCAACAAGACAGTTTATTCCCCATGGATTTACTATTGTAAGTTCATTCAAAGAGATGGGAGTTTTTTCATACTTTGGAGAGAATGAGATTGCTGTTTCAGGGGTTGCCTTGTTGGTTTTAGAGCAAATCTGTTGAACATTCGTATTTTGTTTTCAAATATTCCATAGTTTCTTGCAATCAAATGGTTCCAACAGTTGGACAAGGGGTTGATATCCCAAATCAAATTCAGATGTTAGGAAGAATGGGTGTAATTCTAACTTTAAAGATGCTCACATGCCTATTGAAAAATATATTTTATTTACAAAGAAACCAAACTCCATTTCCTATTTCACAATTTTGAAAAAGATGGTCAGCATCCTCTTTTTGTTCACGACGACTGCATCTTGAAATGCTTGCAACACCTGATTTTCTTAAGGTTTTGGGTAGGGAATTTTTGTTTGTTCTTTCTGTCTAACCAAAGGCAGCAATCTTTGGCCACAATTTACTTTTCCAGACACTTGTCCAGAAGAGACGCTTCGCTGGATTAAAGATTCTTCATAGCAAATCTGTTAGTTGCACCTAGAGAAGCGAGGTGCTCTGTTATATTACAAAAAGTAAAAGTAATTAAATTTTTTTATGCTGGTTTGTAAAGTTAAAAAATTGGAATCAAATTAAAAGTAATGAAAAATTCCATGTTAATCCCAGTTTCACCAACCACCAAAGGGATCAAAATTCTTGAGATGTTAATTTTTTGAACATGTAAAAAATTTAATATAAAAAAGTTACACTTATAGAAATTGGAACCCTCTCGAGTCTTGGTAGATCTGGGTATCCTTACGACAATAACTCCCCCAAGTTGCCGCCAGATCGCAACTCCAAGGATATATTATAAGCCCAATGTGGGAGCGGGGATACTGTAATGTCCTTTTCTGCTTAGGCATTTGAGGACCAACCCGCTAACCTATGTGATTCCTATATGTTCGAGCGGGTACTGATAGTCAAGGAATCAGCTGAAGACTGATGCCATATATAGAAGATCTAGGGCATCAATATTATATCACCATTGGGTCGAAGAGGGCCACTAGAGCCAAAGGGCACCTGCATGCATGACATCTGGGCATTATTTAATGATGCATGCACCCGATTAAGTCTCCATGCACATGCATGCAAGTCAACTGCAAATTAGAAGATAAAGTAACCTAATTATGTCAAAAGTTAGTGTTTGTGCATGCATGCAAGTCAATTGCAAATTAGAGATAAAGTGACCTAATTAGGTCAAAAGTTAGGGTTTTCGCAGTTGAAAGTTATAAAAGAAAGATAAAGTGAAGGGAGAAGTCACTTATGTGATAATTGATTTGTAGAGTCGAATTGGAGAGCTCGACAAGCTAAGTTGGGGTTGAGCGCATGCTCTCAGCTAACTGGTGTATTTCGGCAGTGAAATCTATCTACTCTAGTTCATCATCAGGTTGGATCATCTAGGTTCAACACTAGTTCATCATCAGGTTACATTCAACAGTTATTCCGGGAAGTTGATTATTCATCCATCCAGAGGGTTTCACCGTCACATCGTGTGACCGTGATTAAAGACAAAGCAATTCGTTTTCCTACCTACAGGGTTCATAACTTCCGCATGCTGCTTCCATCATCATCAGAGGGGTATTATAACCTTAGTGCACATCATCCGGGCTTTGAGCAACAGCTTATTTATTATTCTGGAGCTTATACAGTTTGAGAGGAGGGCGCATTCACCCGTGGAGGACGATTTGGTGTATCTCCTTATTTCTTCGACAGAATCCTTGCATGCTAGGACCAGTCTCTTCACCATCAACTAATCTATATACTGGTATGTACCAGTGTTCCACGGGGACACGTCCCGCAGGGTCGGGGACGCGTTTCCACGTTTCCTGCGTCCCGGGGACTCCTAGGTGAAACTTTCCCTCCCCAACCATGCCCCTGGGAATTTTTTTTTAAAGTTTTCCTATTATTTTTCACATTTTACAATTCCTACTTGGTACTGCTTAAAAAATAAACTGATATATTTAGTATTAACATTGCACAATCATTAATATACATCAAATGAATTATTATTTTTGATATTTTATTTTATTTTTATAATTTTAGAGGCGTCCCCACGTCCCCCCTGAATATCCCTAAATTTGGGGGTGGTCTCCACGCGTCCCGAATGTGCGTTTCCCCGCTCCTGTGTCCCCCTGTCCCGGAAACTTGGGGGAACGTTGGTATGTACATGCATTGATTTCTCCTATTTTATAGCATCTCGGTATTTTTTTATGGCACATATTTGCATGCATGCAAAGTTCGGGGTTTGCTTTCCTATTTGATTAAGAAGTAAGTCTATTAGCCATCTACAATATACACATAAACAGGAAAATATCAGTTTGGGATTTTACAGTGGTATCAGAGCTATTTTCCTTGCCAGCTGTGGGCATGCAAAAATTATAAATGAATCCAGGAGACCCATACAACATTACTCACAGGAGACAAAGGTATAAAGACAGAGAAGAGGAGTTAGAGGACATAGATTTGGGGAACAGAGAGTACCAATTTGAAAAAGGCAAAGAAACAATGGCCGATGATGATAAAATAGCTTTCACTAGTCTCATATCGGCCATAAAAGAACTCACCATTGGGCAAAAAGAAATGATGAGCACCTTCAGGCAAATGACTGAGAAGAATGGGCCCACCCCACACAGTCCCTTATTTCCCAACAGTGATAGGGTATCCACTAGCAGTAGTAGAAAGCACTTACATACCAACATGCAGAGCCATCCCCATATATACAAGCCTTTTCAACCTACCATGCCTCAATTCTTAGATAGTCCAGTTGCAGTGCCTCTAGCACAAGCAGAACCATAAGAACCCATGAGTGCCTATCTGAGAGAATATAGGGCTTTAGGAGAGGACTTCCATTCAGCCATGACCTTCACTGACTTCTGCCACTTTAAAAGTAAGAACAAACCCAAAGCTTACAATAGGCCATTCACCTAGAACTATGAGTTACAGCGCACCGTAGGGAAACTGACTATGGACCTTTGAGGGCACCCGGGGTGGCCCAGCTAGGAATTGGGTGCAGAAGTTGGATACATACTTCCAGCTCAACCCCATGATTGAGTCAGATGCCATTAGATTGGCTACTTTGCATTTGGATGGAGAAGCACATGAGTGGTGGTACCACGGGTTAGTGACACTGGGTCACAACACCATCACCTCATACACAGATTTTACACAGAGGCTCATTGAGCAATTTGATCGAAAGGATCCAGAGCTACACTTTAGGGAGCTGGCATAGCTCAAGCAGACAGGGAGTGCAGATGCTTTTATTTTTGAGTTTTAGAGGATAACAGTCATGGTCACAGATATATCAAAGAGTAGGTTGATTATGTTGTTCATTGAGGCTCTCATTGAACCCTTATGGGGATGGGTACAGTCTTATAGGCCCACCACCCTAGCAGATGCCATCAGACGGATTAGAGACTTGCAGGATGCAGTGCCCAAAAATAGGTTTCCTCCCAGGACCAATGTTCCTATTAAAGATAAAGAAAGGAAACCATGGCCCAAGAAAGAATGGATGGACAATGATACCCGACAGGACCTTAGAAGAAAAAGTGTTCCACCAAGTATCCGGGACGGGGGGGCGTGGGAGCGGGGAAACGCACATTGGGGACGTGTAGAGGCACCCCCAAATTTTGGGGTATTTTAGGGAGCGGGGGGGCGTCGGGGTCTTTAAATTTTAACATAGGGGGGGCATCTCTAAAATTATTAATTAATAAAAATAAATACATGCTAAATTGAAATTCATCATTGTGCAATGTAAACATGATATTCAGTTCATAATGGCAATTTTAAATTTTAAATACATGCACATCTTCCATAACAACTTCGAATCATAAACATAAACATAAAATGATAAATGACAAATCAATAATCATAAATCTAAATCATAGACATGTCACATATGTCATAAATCATAAATGATAAAACTAAACACTGAACACTAGACTAGTAAACATTGCAGTATAATTATAATATATTTCATATTTGGCAAAAAATACTCAAAATAGTACTAAAGAGTAAGTAAAGTACTAAAGACCCAAGAGTCAATGAGTGATGAGTCAAAGTCTAAAGACTCAGTCTGAGTTCATCAATGACATTAAATAAAAGTTTAAAACTAAAAGTATCAAAAATAAATCATGAAAAGACTCAAAGTGCATCAAGGAGATAGCTCCATGGACTGGTCCTCTTGATGCATCTGCTGCATGAAGTCACCATCTATGGGAGTGTCACCATCTAAGTCAGAGTCACTCTTAGTCTCAACCTCAGGAGTGACCAATGGCACACCAACCAAACCGTGTTGCACCTCATCTAGTCTCTCCTCCTCATCTATCTGTGCATCATCATCTGGATCCACATCCCATCGTGTAGCCGGTCCCATCTGATACTTTGGTGTCTTCCTATGTGAAAGACGTAGGGCACTGTGCACTGCAACTAGATTCTCTGCTCTCTTAGAGGTAAGTCTATTCCTCTTGATAGAGTGGATGAAGCTATATGTAGACCAATTCCTCTCTACTGCAGAGGAACTAGCAATCTGAGACAATAAGCGAATAGCAAGATACTGGATCTTTGGAGTATCATCCCCATGCATCCTCCACCAACCAATGGGGTCTTCTTGGCCTAAGTCCTTAAGATCTTCTTTTGCATCATGTTTGTTGAAAGGACCATTGAGATTTGCAAAATGAACCCATTGTCTTCGAATTTTCTTTGCATCATCTTCATCATACATCTTTGTTATGGCAGCTTGAAATCCCTTCTTAATCTCTGGATCTTCAATGGGGGGAATTCTACCAGGCCTGTCAACATACCATTTTGGGTTAAGTGCATATGCTGCCATGTGCAAAGGTGTGTTCATTCGATCCCATCTACGCTGAATAATGGGTCGAATATGGGTCGTATAGAACTCTAAGGATGGCTCTTTCTCACGAATGGCCGCCCTTACTCGACCCAACATGCTATCAAATGTCTCATAGATTTCTCCAAGACTAGGAGAATCCGAGTCCCCATAGCGAATAACCTCAACTATAGGGTGCAAGAAAGACACCAAATAGCTGCAATCTGCCCACCAATCATCATCCAAAATCTGAAGCCTAACCTTCTTCCCCTCATTTGTCTTGGATCCAATCCACTTGTTCCAATCCGGAGTCACAACCATGGCCTGCAATGCTGGTTTCACCTCCAACATCCTATCCAATAAGAGATAATAGCTAGCATATCTAGTGTCTGTGGGCTTCAGGAATTCCTTCCTTGAGTGAGTCCTGTACATGGCTAAGGAGGTGTGGTGGTTGCAGATAAACATCTGCACATCTCTCGCAGCTGACACCAATGATGATACCCACTCAATCTTCCCATTGTCTTTCAGTGCATTATTGAGTGCATGCACACAACAAGGTGTCCAAAAAATATGCCTAAAACTGCTTTGAACCAGTAACCCAGTTGATCTACACACTGCTGCCGCATCTGTCACAACCTGCACGACATTTGTAGGTCCAACCTCCTCTATAGCTTCTCGAAGAAGCTCAAATTGGAAAGCTGCATCTTTGCGCTTTCCTGAACAATCAATAGATCTAAGAAAGAAAGGCCCTTCTTGGCATGTAACTATGATGTTGATAAGTGGACGTTTGGCAATGTCTGTTCACCCATCCATAACAATGGAGCAACCTTTCTTCACCCATGTTAGTCTCATATTTTCTTTTTGCATAGTAATACTGGACACTTGCCTGTCTAAAATAACTGTCCTCAACTTATGTTCACCTGGTGGCACATATGAAGGTCCCGATGCTGCAATTGCCTGGACCATCTCCTTATAATAAGGAGAGCGACTAACATGTAATGGAATTCCATTGGCAAAAAGGAATTTGCCATTGGCATCATCTGTATCATTACGATTCAACCTACCATACATCCCTGAAATAGTTGGTCCTATTGCACATGAACGAGAAGAGCCCTTCTTTGAGGATGTCGTAGCAGGAGATGGTGGAGGCATATGGTTGGATGCTTTAGTTCTAGAATTCCTTTTGGAGTTAGAAGCTCCCTCTAGGGCCTCCACATTGTAGCTAGAGAAGGTGCCCTTTGTATCCGCAACCATTTGCAACCTCAAAAGGTTAGATCTTTGTTGCATGTTTAATTTTGTGCAAACATTGACTCCTTTTCCACCTATTCCCAATAGGTGTTGCTTAATCCAACTGTAACTGCCAACCCAACGATGGCCACAAACATTGCATGTCCAATGATGTGAACCACCACCTCGTTTTGCCATAGATTGGGGCATGGTTGCACCTACTTTTGTTACATATAACAAAAGTGATTTTTTGGGATCATATGTTCCTTTGGCATATTCAACCATTGCCCTTGGTAGACTGTCACCTTGGCTGTCCAAAGCAACAGACCTGGATGAATTACTTGCATCTCCACTTCCAACCTCTGCCCCACTTCCAACTTGACCCCCAACATGAGTCTCAGAATTTGAATCATTGCCACTGTCACTGTCACTGCTGCCATTGATATTTTCGAAATGACTCATCTTTTTATGGTTTTTAACTTTTATGAGCAACCTGTAATCTCAACACAAAAACCTAAAATAAAAAAAATAAAAAATAAAAACAGAGCTAAGCAATGAGAGGTTCATGGCACAGCTCCTGTCATACTGATAATTTAATTTATAAACAATTTTAAAATAAAAATTAAACTAGTAAATTACTAAATAGTAAAAACATACAAGTTACAACTTATAACCCATGACACCTTGGTTTCGACAAATATTGCATTTAACAATGTTAACCACAGGTAGCTCATGTCAAATGTTAAAAACGTATGGCATTGCCTGAACATTGGATTTCAGAACCATATAAATTTTAACATTCTATTTTATGAGCATTTTAAAATTCATTCTCATGCATATCATTGTCGATCAATGCTAGAAGACCAATCAGTAAGGTGCACTTGAGGATGCTCGATGCATTCATATTTTAAAAATATCCTCGTTAAACTTCTACTTGCTAAATATTTGCAAAAAAAGGAAGCCCGTCAACCTTGGCCTCACCATAGGCGACATATGAAGAACATTCTAAATTAAAATATACTCGTCATCCTGTTCTTAAGTTTCTCGCTGGCACATGATAGACAAGGGCTTGGCAGTTAGAACTTAGAGCTCACAGTTGCATGGTAAGGCAATAGGGTCAGTGCATGGGAATTGGTCGTCTAGATCTCCCACACTGACAGTACCATGGGAAGGCAATGGGGGCAGTGCATTGGAATAGCAGTGTTTTACAGTGGCTCCAGATCAGCCCCTTTTCGGTGGTTATTTGCTGCAAACAAAGGGAAAGAACTTAGAAGAGGACTGACAGACTTTTTCTGCCATAATGATTGAGGGTTTTGCCAGGGCTGTTGATTGACCGTGAAATCCTAGGGACTGTTGAGATCAATGATGTATCAAGGCTCTGTGTTTTAATACACATTAAGAAACTGAAAGGGCTTTTGGGCAAGTAAAGCTAAGTATGATTTGATTTCGGGTTTTTGAGCTAGCTTTTTTTGAAAAAGAAAGAAAAGCTAGGTTCATATTTCATTGAATAGATACGGCACCATCACATTGTATGTATTTTTAAAAATGTCAAAGAAAAAGAAACGGGAAGAGATTCTGGATGCTGCCTACAACAGGTACATGTTTGATGATGGCTTACTCAAGAGTCAATAGTCCTCACGCCACAGCTCCAGTTCGTCCACGACTCCACGTCCACAGCTCACGGGCTCACGACTCCACGTCCACAGCTCACGGGCTCACGAGTCACCACTCCGGCAAATGGTCACAGCCTGCTCACGAGCTCTCAGCACACCGGCCAGCACACAAACGGATTGTTCACAGGTCAAGGAGAAGCTCAATGCGGCCGGTTCAGAATGAGGAGGTAAAATAAATAGGTAAACCGTAAATGCCAAATGGTAAAGGTAAGTCTAGGTTAAAAAGTTTTAGTTTTATTTTTAAATTAAAATTAAAATTTCATTTTTTATTATTTTTTTGTGTTTTTGAATTTTTTATTAAAAAAAATCAAATTTCGAGGGGGGGCATGTGGGAGCCCCCCATGTTCGGGGGGGGGGGCGTGTAGAAGCCCCCCCATCATTAAGCTGCATTTCACCGTGTTTCGTCGAAAAGGGGGCACTGGGAAATGTTTCACATGGAGCCCCCCCAGCCCCCGGGGCGTGGGAAACGCAGGGGGCGAGCCCCCGACCCTGGGAGGCGCGTCCCCGTGGAACACTGGAAAAAAATTATGTTTTACTTGCTAGGAACCATGGATACTAGGTCACATATGTTCAGGAAAATGAAAGGCCTACTACATAAAGGCTTATTCCGACAGTGAGGAGGATGAGGATTACCAGGATCAGGAGCAGGGAGAGACAACAGAGACAGTTGCTGAGGGACAGGCCTTAGGAGGTACCATTGCTACCATGACAGGGGTTTCTAGATTCCACACTCTTCGGATCAGAGGTACCGTACAGGGCCACAGAGTGGGAGTACTGAATCACTGATAGATGGTGGGGCATCCCACAACTTTATTGATGCTGCATGGGTTAAACAGAGAGACATTTAGATTGAGAGCTTTGATGGGTTTTCGGTAGCAGCAGCAGGTCACACCATGGAGTGTAGTCAGAGGATTCCTAAATTAAAGGTAACACGTGGGAATTATATTGTGATAGAGACATTCTATGTGGTAGATGTACCTGACATGAATGTGGTACTAGGAGTTCAGTGGCTGTATTCCATATGGAAGTATTCCACAAATTACCAGACCATGGAGATGGAGTTTACAGGAGCAGAAGGACAGAAGGTGGTATTGAGAGGGATGAATACCTATCCTCCCATAGCAGTGACATCACACAGGATGGAGGCAGTACTCCGACAGGGAGATATTGAGTGGGTTGCAGAGTGTATGGTTACCTTCAAGAAACCACCAGATGAGGCCACACAACATCCAACAGATAGAGAGACCTTGCTACAGAAGCACAAGGTAGTATTCGGAGACCTTCCAGCAGGTCGACCTCCAGATAGGGGATTTGAGCACATTATTGAGTTAGAGGAGGGGACCCAAGCAATTATCATCACTCCTTACAGACATCCCAAGAGGTATAAAGATGAAATCGAGAGTACAATCAAGGAACTACTCAAGGTGGGATACATCAAACCTAGCTTCAGTCCCTTGGCATGTTCAGTAGTGTTAGTGAAGAAAAAGGATGGAACCTTACGCATGTGCATTGATTACAGGGCACTCAATAAGAAGACCATAAAGACCAAGTATCCCATCCCTAGGATTGATGAGTTAATGGATGAACTACAGGGGGCAAAGTACTTTTCCAAAATTGATCTCCGCTCAGGGTACCATCAGATTCGGGTCAGGGAATAGGATGTCCCAAAGACTGCTTTTCGTTGCCACTACGGACATTATGAGTTTCTAGTGATGCCATTTGGGCTCACCAATGCACCAGCTACTTTCCAATTATGCATGAACCCTATCTTCAGGACATAGTTGCGTAAATATATTCTGGTATTCTTCGACGGCATATTGATATACAGTCAGACTTGGGAAGAACATTTGAGACATCTTGATGAAGTACTTGGTATTCTATAGGAGCAGTCGCTATATGCCAAAATGTCAAAGTGTGAGTTCAGCATGCAGGAGATGTTGTACTTAGGAGATGTGATAGGGGCCAACGGGGTCTAGGTGCACTTAGAGAAGATTCGAGGAATTTTGGATTGGCATACACCTAAAAATGTGACAGAACTGAGGGGCTTTTTGGGCCTTTGCACCTACTACAGGAGGTATGTTGGCGGATTCTCATAGATGACCGCACCACTCACAGATCTTACCAAGAAGGGAGCATTTAGTTGGTCGGAGGCAGCACAACAAACATTCGAGAAAATGAAGGAGGTAATGAGTTCATGCCCAGTATTAGCTTTACCAGACTTTTCTCAATCCTTTGTGTTAGAATGTGATGCTTCAGGAGAGGGAATTGGGGCAGTTTTGATGCAGAACAACCACCCCATTGCATTTGAGAGAAGGAAGCTCAAAGACTATGAGCGCCACTATTCGATATATGACAAAGAGATGTTAGCTATCCTCCATGCGCTAACCAAGTTCAGGCAGTACTTAGTAGGTGCCAGGTTCAAGGTTAAGACAGATCACAAGATTCACAACAGCCTGAAATACATCCTAGAGCAGAAAGAGCTAAACGAGAGACAACAGAAATGGGCAAGTAAAATTTAGGCTTACGACTTCGAGATTAAGTACGTAAAGAGGAAGAGCAATGTAGTGGCCGATGCACTTTCTAGACGACCAGCTACTTTATCCCTTGTGAGCATCTCATTAGATTGGAGGTCTCATCTTTTGGTTGAGTACTCCAAAGATAAGTTTGCTTGCGAGCTATTGGATGGACAGATTCAGGATGATAGGTACAGGGTCATTGATGATATCATATACTACAAAAACAGAATCTTCTTGGTTCCAGAGTCTCCCCTCAAGAAGAGAATCTTACAGGCATCGCACGATTCACCATTAGCAGGGCATTAGGGGTTTCTCAAAACCTATAGACAGATTAGAGAAAGGTTCTCATGGAAGGGCCTCAAGAAAGATGTGATACAACATGTGAGGGAGTGCAACTTGTGCCAACAAAACAAAATAGAGCACATCCACCCGGCTGGTTTACTACATCCCTTACCTATTCCCGAGCAGAAATGGGAGAGCATTTCTATGGACTTCATTACTGGGTTGCCCAAGGTCCAAGGCAGAGACTACTTGTACATAGTAGTGGACAGATTGACTAAGTTTGCTCACTTCTTTGCCATATCATCAGATTATTCAGCAGCACAGGTAGCAAAACTATTTTTCAGAGAGGTATTTAGACTCCATGGGTTACCCAAGACCATTGTCAGTGATGGGGACAACAACTTCACAGGAGCCTTTTGGCAAGAGCTTTTTCGGTTAGTGGGTATCGAGTTAGCCATGAGCACAAGTTATCATCCGCAGAGTGACGGGCAGACAGAGATTGTTAATAAATGGATTGAGGGATACTTGATAAATTACGTATCAGGTCAGCAGAGGACATGGATCAAATGGTTACACTTGGGTGAACATTATTACAACACCACCTACCATATGACCATTAGGATGACCCCTTTTCGAGCCCTGTATGGGTATGATGCTTCCACTTTTGCAGACCGGATATTTGGCGATACCAGGGCCCCCAAGGCCAAGGAGTGGACTCAGGAGGGTCAAGATATCCTCAAGATACTTAGGGAGAACATACAGGCTGCTCAGAATCAACAGAAGATATATACAGACATGCACAGAGTTGAGCGTAGTTTTGAGGTGGGAGACCTCATTTATTTACGCCTCTAGCCTTACCGACGGTCATCTCTTAAAAAGAAAGGAGCAAAAAAACTCCAACCTCGTTTCTATGGTCCATACAAGATAATTCGGAAGGTCGGAGAGGTAGCATATGAGCTAGAACTACCCCCAGAGAGCAAGATTCACAACGTATTTCATGTCTCTAATCTCAAGAAGGTGGTTGGTCAATAGATTGTTACATCTTTTGAGCTGCCTCCCTTTGATGATGAGGGGCAATTGGTTCTGATTTCGGAGCGCATCCTAGAGGTGCTAGAGCGGAAATTGAGGAACAGAATCATCAGAGATTACCTGGTTCAGTGGAAAGACCTTCCTATAGAGGAGGCTACTTAGGAGGCAGAACAAGTATTATAGCACCCAGCTTTACAGTTGCTTGAGGACAAGCAAATTCCAGCGGGGAGGACTATAATGTCCTCTTCTGCTTAGGCATTTGAGGACCAACCCACTAACTTATGTGATTCCTATAGGTTCGAGCGGGTACTGACAGTCAAGGAATCAACCGAAGACTGATGCCATATATAGAAGATCTAGGGCATCAATATTATATCACCATTGGGTCGAAGAGGGCCACTAGAGCCAACGGCCACTTGCAAGCATGACATCCGGGCATTATTTAATGATGCATGCACCCGATTAAGTCTCCATGCGCATGCATGCAAGTCAACTGCAAATTAGAAGATAAAGTGACCTAATAAGGTCAAAAGTTAGGGTTTGCGCATGCATTCAAGTCAACTGCAAATTAGAAGATAAAGTGACCTAATTAGGTCAAAAGTTAGGGTTTTCGTAGCTGAAAGTTATAAAAGAAAGATAAAGTGAAGGGAGAAGTCACTTATGTGATAATTGATTTGTGGAGTCGAATTGGAGAGCTTGACGAGCTAAGTTGGGGTTGAGTGCATGCTCAGCTAACTGGGGTATTTCGGCAGCGAAATCTATCTGCCCTAGTTCAGCATTAGGTTGGATCATCCAGGTTCAACACTAGTTCATCATCAGGTTACATTCAACAGTTATTCCGGGAAGTTGATTATTCATCCATCTAGAGGGTTTCATCGTCACATCGTGTGACCGTGATTAGAGACAAAGCAATTCCTTTTCCTACCTACAGGGTTCATAACTTCTGCATGCTGCTTCCATCATCATCAGAGGGGTATTATAACACTAGTGCACATCATCCGGGCTTCGAGCAGCAGCTTATTTATTATTCTGGAGCTTATACAGTTTGAGAGGAGGGCACATTCACTTGTGGAGGACGATTTGGTGTGTCTCCTTATTCCTCCGGCAGAATCCTTGCATGCTGGGACCAGCCTCTTCACCATCAGCTGATCTATATACTGGTATGCACATGTATTGATTTCTCCTATTTTATAGCATCTCAGTATTTTTCTAGGGCACATATTTGCATGCAACTGCATGCATGCAAAGTTTGGGGTTTGCTTTCCTATTTGATTAAGAAGTAAGTCTATTAGCCATCTACAGTATACACATACATGAAAATATCAGTTTGGGATATTACAGTGGTATGAGAGCTATTTTCCTTGCCAGCTGTGGGCATGCAAAAATTATAAATGAATCTAGGAGACCCATGCAACATTACTCACAGGAGACATAGGTATAGAGACAGAGAAGAGGAGTTAGAGGACATAGATTTGGGGAACAGAGAGTACCAGTTTGAAAAAGGCAAAGAAACAATGGCCGATGATGATAAAATAGCTTTCAATAGTCTCATATCAGCCATAAAAGTTGCTATAGTTTGCCTTGGAATCAAGCTTGTTGAAGGGACCTTTGAGACGTGCAAACTGAATCCACTGTCTCCAAAGTGTTTACCCCTTCTCTTTACTGTACATCTTTGTAATGGCAGCTCGAAAACCCTTCTTGATCTCTGAATCCTGAATGGGAGCAATTCTACTAGGCCAAGAAATGTACCATTTTGGGTTTAGTGCATATGTTGCCATGTGCAAAGGCGTGTTCATTCGATCCCACCTATGTTAAATAATGGTTCGAATTTGGTTCGTGTAGAACTCCAAGGAGGGCTCTTTCTGACAGAATAACTTCCCTTACCTTACCCAACATGTTGTCAAAAGTCTCATAGATTTCACCAAGACCAGGAGAATCAGTGCCAGTGTAGCAATTGACCTTTTATAGGGCGCAAGAATGAGACCAAATAACTGCAATCTACCCACCAATCATTATCTAATATCTGAATCTTGATCCTCTTCACCTCCTTTGTCTTGGGCTCTGTCCACCTGGACCAATCTAGAGTCACAACCATGGCCTGCTATGTTGGTTGTATCTCCAACATCTCTCCAATAAGAGAAAAGTAGCCGACAATTGAATTTCGCAAAATTTAATGAAATTTTTAAAATTTTAAAGGCTAAATAGTGAAAAATTAAAATTTAAAAAAATTAAATTTAAAAATAAAAAAATATCAAAAATTACCTAACTTCAATCTTTCAAAGTTCACGTCCTCTTCACCTTCAGCAGTGGCCTCCCTGTGGCCGAGTCTTCTCTGTTCAGCAGCGGCCTCTCAGTTGCATGTGGTCAAGTCTTCTCCCTACGACGACTCTCTTTTGAGGTTTAACTTCTCTGCATAGTGCACCCGTGACCTTTCCTTCTCCCTTCAGCGGCGACCTTTGTATGGGCTTTCAACTCTTAGACTCTACACCAGCTGGTTCTTAACTTTATAGTCTATACCTATGGGCTTTCTTAGCGATGGCAACAAGCTTTCTGTTTTCAAGCTCGGGCTCACAAGATTGTGGCATGCTTTTCATATTCAAGCTCGGGCTCACAAGATGCGACACACTCACGGTTGACGAATGGTAAGAATGGGTAGGTTAAAAGGTAAGTAATGTTAGGTTTTTATTTTTTTATTTTTTATTTTAAAGCGAGGGAAAAAATGTGGGGGGGCATGTGGGAGCCCCCCATTTTCGGGGAGGAGCGTGTGGGCACCCCCCCCACAACCGAAATGAGCTTCAGAATGAGGAGGCACACCCCCATGTGCATTTCAACGTGTTTCGTTTTCTTTGGGGTGAAGCGAAACGTTTCGGAAGGAGCCCCCAAGCCCCCAGTGTGTGGGGAGGGAGGGGGGTGAGCTGCCGACCTTGGGGGGCGAGTCCCCATGGAACACTGTAAAAACCTAGTATGTTATATTATATAAACTAATGTAGTATATTATATACCCTAGTTTCAATTATATAAAAATGTTTAACCAAGTTTTTGGGGCGTTGGGACATAGGAGTGGGTAAATGCATCTCAGGGAATGACATAGGGGTTACCAAGGTCTTTGACATAGGAGTACCTATCTGAAATACTAAAAACTTAAAATTAAATATATGAGAATTGAAACATGAATCATTGAAATTTTGTATATAATAGATTATAAATGAGAAATTTAATGATGTAACATAACATAATAAGAATGATCCACAAATTGCCTCTCATCATTGTATCTCTCATTCTATTTGTAAAATTCAGAAGATATACATCAAACTCTCAAGAGAACTGATGTATGAACAAGTAAAAAGACAAATGAGCCATTGCTCAAGGCAATGCCCCAATAGTTTCTGCATCCAGCTACCATTCCAGCGACCACACAAAGGAATAAGGACCAATAATGGGAATGTCACTATCTGAATCAAAATCATTTGCATTCTCAAGAATACTCAATGGCACACCAACCAACTTGAGTTGTGCCTCATCAGATCCTTCCATGACAAACTATGCATTAGATTTACGTTCATTTTATTTTTTATTCTGCTTTTTAATTTTTTGTCTTTTTTTGCTCAAAACAGTGAACTTTACAAGCACATCTTTGAGTAACACTAATTATATAATATATCTTTTAATTTTAATATACATTATTCTAAAGATGCGTTGCATGACTTTAGTTTTAGTGACTGTAATATTTTTTGGTCGATGCCTTGTTATTCTGCCCTCGATCGCTGCTCTAGACAGGGAACAATGTTTTTGCTAGTGTTCATACCACCTAGTACCATGGTCACATACACCTAGGACACACTTTCATTTGTCTTGTACTCATGTCATATGGTCCAAACCTTGGTTATGTTGGTCTAGCAAGGTATTTGTGTGTTTTGGACTCATAAATGCAACCAAGCGCCCTCATTTGACCATTCTGGAGACACATGCGCCCTCATTAATGACTGCTCAGTCCTTGGTGCGCTCCCCATCCCTTAAAACAAGGAAACTGACTGATTAGAGGTGCCCATGCATGTATTTGGGGTGTTTTTGGCTCTTTCGGACCATTTATTGCTTCCTAGAGCCACTCCCACTCACCCATGCACTCCACCACGCCTAGCTTACCCTCATTAATGTCTTAGCATGCTCTAGCCACGTTCACAGTAGCATTCGTGATCGTTTGAGGTGGTTTGGGTGCTCATTGGTCCACCTAGGGGGGTTTTGAGGTCCAATCTAAGCCTGCCACATGTATGCATCCAAATTGCCTCCAAAGGCTAACGATTTTCTCCTTTTGTATTATAAACATGTTCCAGACATATTTACATGTTGGACAATCATAATAAACTCTGTTATTGACACCATTTCTATGTGTTAATTTTACTCTTTTCACTGTTTTCTGCATAATTTGTGAATAATCTTGAATTGTGAGGATTCTCTTAGCTCTTAGATCTTGCTGTGAATCACATATTCATAGCTAGGGACGACAACACTCCAATGACTTTCAACAACATTGCATGCCAGCCTAAGCATCACTTGTAGGAATGACTACTGAATGGCGTTTGTTCACATACAATATCTAATCAACAATTGATTGTTTTTTGCTAATTGTTAATAAAAAGAAAAGGGTATCCTAAACTTAATTAATTAATTTTCTTTTTAATGCTGCTAGATATGAACTAAAATGGTATTCTAATGATGGTGTTTCAATTGACTTGATTTTCTATACTTAAATAAACACTCACAACATGGTGTTGCTGTGGAGATAAAAGGGTTGTGTGCTGTGATGCCAACCTTGGGTAGTGCTTTCTTGAGTAGTCCACCAAATTATTCTTATGACATTTCTTAAAGTTGCTTTTGTTTGGTTGTGAGACATCCCTAGTTGCACTACTTCAATTTGGTGGGCATTGTTGTCACTATTAAATTCCTAATTCCTAGTGAATGTTGTGGTTTTTCCTATATTTTTTCCAAGGAAAGAATTGTCATTTCTATTCAAGAAGAAAATAAATCAACCTCTTAATTTGCTATTGCATTTTAGAAAGCATAACCAAGGAGGGGATTATGCATAAATACTTCCTTTTTTTCGTAGATGTCAATAAAAATTGATCTTTGTAGTCAACTAATCAAACAAGTAGTCCTATTCAGCTATTCATTCACGAAAAAACATTGATTGCTGTAGCATACAGTTAAAGGTAGCTCTGAAAAAAGGCATAGCATAGTTTCTTGGCATTTGGTAATACTCTTGATATAGACTTAAAACTCATTAATGAGCAATGAGTTTATCTCATAAAGCCTTGTGAAAATTTAAAACTCTATTAAACCAGTTGAAACTTGAAACACATGTTGCATCGGCTTTGGCGACGGGGGCAAGTCCTTGGGACGGCTAGAGTGCACCCCCAATTTTTCAAGTTAGAATTCACCATAAACATTTGTAGTTTGTAAGCACAATAGTCTATACTATATTGTATTATGCACATCCCTTACACTTTGCTATTTCTGAAAAAGCCCATGCAAAAAAGGAAAGGGTTGAGTGACCAGTATTGGCACTTGAACGAGAGGAAAATGTAGTTTGACTTTAGGAAACTGTTGAGGCCTGGAAAATCCTAGGAAACAACAGTAGGGATTCTCCCCAATAAGTGTTCCCAATTAGCTCATTATTGTTTGGTATGGGGAATTCGTCTGGTTTGCGGTCCTACCACCGTAGGTCAAGTAACGGTTAAAGCTTGTTTTACCAGTTGCGGCTCGGTCCATCGTTTAAGTGTATTTTTTTTAGTTTTATGTTTATATATGATATGCAAGTGCCTAATTAAATGAAATCGATAGAGATAACGAAGAGTTTCACAATGTGATGTGCAGGTTCTTACCTCTCGTCTTACCTCTTTCGCTTCTAAATCATAAACAAAGAACAACTTATACTAATGCTAACTAATTCTATCTAACCTGTCCCTAGGGAGCAATATTGTAATTAATGATGAGTAATGTACCGTAAAACATGCATTTAGAATATTACAGATAGTTGTTCATTTTTCAGAATACATGAATATCAGTAGAAAGATAGACAAAGAGATAGCTCATTGTCATTTAAAACATTCATCAGTCAAATATACTGCCGATGTTTCACAGAAATAAACAGGAAAGCATTCATAACATGAAATAATTCATAAGTTAGAACGATTTCACAGTTCAGAAAAAGATGAAACAGAAGTAGTTCACATTCAACCAATCTATGGCAAGCATTAGAAACTCAACGGTGCCTTCTCCAACAAAAAATATATATTCTTTATTATAAGAGGAAGTAGTTTTTCTTACAATAACATTTCATAAAGATAGCATGAAAAAATGTCCTTTACTCTATCGACTTGATCCCTATTTATACAAATTCAAATGTCTCTTGATCTCCCTTGCCCTTTGGGCTTCTTTACAAATCAGTTACAAAAAATGCCTTTGTCTTTTAGTGAACTTACTATTCTAGGCAAATATTACAAAATATATTAAGAAAACAAACTACTAAGTGGACCCAGCCACGCCATTAATGAATTTCTTCCAAATAGTTGCGTCTGTTGCTATAGTCTCGATTCCAGAGGGCTCTAGAAATCTGATAGTGATTTCATGTTTAGCAACTTGGGATTTTATATTTGTCACTCTGGCTGGTATCAACCGTAGTTGATCTTCCAATAAATGACTACTCACTGTTGCCTGCGCTATTGCAATTTTCAGCACCTTTTCATCCAAACCTTTGACTAGCTGGATACTTTGTTTATCCTCTAGCCACCTGACCTGCAATTGCTTCAGAAATCCTTCATGATCAGGCAATTCTTCTAACCTTCTCCTAGCAGATGTTTGACAACGATTGTAAGTTGTGAGAACTTTTCTGCAGAATTCTGCACAAACACCTTTAGTCTTTCGAACCGCCTTTGCCAATTCCTCTGCTGCTTTACTCTCGAATTCAATCAGTTCATACTCTAGCTTCACTGTCTCTAAGTCCTTGATGGGTGCATCAGCTGGAGGTTCCTTGGTTGTTTTCGACCAAGTCAAACGTCCTTGTAGAATTTCCAGGATATCTTGGGTCCTGACTAAGAAGTAAGAAGCTGTACTCATAATTTCTTCCAGCCTTGTTTCTACTTGTTGAACTTTTAACATCTCCTTTGCTATTTGAAGCTGCATTTGACGAATTTTACTTCTAAGTGTGAGAGCATGCTTCTTCAATGGCTGAATATCTGTTTTCTGTTCATTTGCTGCTTTTAATGAGGCTTCTAATGAAGCTCTCTGGTTCTCTAAGGCTACTACTTGGGTTTCATAATGCTTGGTTTTCCCCTCAGCAGTAGTCTTCTGCAGCTCTAATTCTGCCACTTTGTTTTCTAGACTTCCTTTTCCTTATTCAACTCCTCAATTGATAACATCAAACTGTCTCGTTCTGCTTCCAAGATCTGGTGTCTTTGCTGAAATCTTTCAAACTCTGACAAGGTGGCCTCATATTTTCTTTTGGACTGTCTTCCTACCTTTTCTTCCTTTCTCAGCACCTCTTTCATCTCAACCATCTTTCCTTTGTATTGCTCAATATTTTCCATAAGCTTGTCCATGTTATGAGCATTAGTAATGCCCACAGCAGCTAATTCCTTGGGATGCTCTTCCACATTTTTCATGATTGTTCTCTCTGTCACCGTAGTAACTGCTGGCTGAGCTCCTACTTTCAACGTTTTCTCTGTCCTCCATACAATGGACTTTGTTTTAGGATCAAAACGAATGTCCTCCAAACATGCTACATCATATTGCTTTGAAGGTGTAAAAGGTACAAGTCCCATTTCAGCTATGGGCACATGACCTCTTGTTAAAATGCTGCTAGATGTGGCTGGCAAGTCCTCTGGATTAGCCCGCATAGGGCTTTGTTTTGAACCTCCACCACCTTGAACTTCATCAGTATCCTGGCCTTGTCCTCCTGTATCCTACATACCTCGATCAGAGCCTAACTCTCCTTTAGCCAAAGCCTTCTCCAACTCTGCCATTCTCTTCAGAACAACTTCTGTGTTCTTTCTTTTAGCAGCTTCTGCCTGATCTTTTTGTGCTTCTTCAGCCAATAACCTTTTTACTCCTACTGCAAGCCTACGAGTGCTTTCTTCCCGAGCTTCCTCATCTTCTTCATCTGGCTTTGGGTTATTGCTACTACTTCCTTTAGCCCCAAATGCTTTTCCTTTCAACCTTTTGCTCAAGGCTGCCATACTTTATACATTTCTGAATACTTGCTCTTCTTTGTCTATGTAACGGCATACTCAAAATTTACTTTGTGAGCAGCTTTGTGAGCTGCCACCTTTCCTTATGAGTGATTCCTATGGAAGCTTTTCTCTCCAAAGTGGAAGATTTCCAACTCTTTAACAAAATTCGGAGTGCTTTTGACTCTGTTAAACTTGTAACTTCCCACGTAAAAAGGTACTAGTGGGAAAACCGTCTTCTTGATATCAAACAAATGGCTTCCAAAACCATCTAGGAATACTTGCCTGACTGCCTCCTTCAATACTATATAGTCGGTTGCATACTTAGGCAGTAATAAAGGTGCTCTAGTGCCTCCATACATTCTCAGGTAAGTGCCATCCTTGGTGAAAAAATAATCACCAAATTCTTTTATAGATTCCACTGCTCCCTCCAACAGACATGGGCAATCTTCTAAAAAGATTAACCTATAAAGGGGCTTTATGAATTCTTCACAAATTAGCTGATAATGAGTGTGTTATTTGTGGGTTCCTATAATCTGATAGGCAACATAAATAGGAGCTTTCCCTTCTATCAATACTCAATTTAGCTTTTCAAACTTATGACTATATATTATGCAATCTAACAAAACGAATGACATATAGAATTCCGATTTGCTTTGCTTTAAACCCTCCTGAGCTGCCTTGATACTTTTAGACAAGTTCTTGGTGGCAATCTAAGTTGCACGAAACGTGGAAAAGTTTCCAAGTTTCCGAAACGGGGACGCCTAGAAACGTAACCCCCCAAAAATGGGTACGCCGGGGGAAACGTCGTGTATATATATATATATATATTATTTTAAAATACTTCATTGTTTTGTAAAAAAATAAGAATGAGACAAATAAACAATAATTGAGAAGAAAATCACATCTTTATTAACTGATCATTTATCAGGTGAGGCTTTACATCCAAAATTAGCCTTTATAAGTTTATACTTGAGGCTTTATGTGCTGCACAAACTTAGCCTTTATAAGAAAAAGATGTTGCACAAACAAAAAAAAACAAAACGTTAATTAATATTTTAATCAAAACGTTGATCAGAGGACGCTGTGATCAAAACGTTGGTCAATATTTTAGTAACAGAGTTTGGACTTTGCTTATAACTTGTCAACGACTGCCCCTGCTGTATGTCTGCAAGAAAAAGACAAACAAACAAGTTTATTTTTTTATGGAATCTCACTGCTTAGTCACTTTCGAAGGACGCTCTTCCCAAAACATTGTGAATATTTTATGACAAACATGCGCTTATAAAGATTTTAGAATAGGGTTTTAGATGTTACTAGGTGTTAATTAGGTAAACTAAAAATCAATTTTAAGAAAAACCACTGTTTTTTGAACCCAACCATCGAAATTTTTTTTTGGAAACGCGCCGTACAGCACTGAAAGTACCCGAAACTCTACCAGCCGTATCGTACGACGTTTCCAATTCTGGAAACTCCATAGGGTACGGCTGGTGGTGTTTCGACGGCGTTTCGTACCAGTACCCGCGTTTCGGGGAGTTTCCGGTATTGGTACGCCCTTCCCGACGGAGTTTCCTGCAACTTAGGTGGCAATATATGCCCAGTTAAAGATTGTTCCCTCCATTGCCACATAATACATGAGTGGAATCCACCCAAAATTGTATGTTTTTCCATCACATCTACCATACAGCCTACTCAACATTAATGCTATTAATCTGAACGGGGTTCGAAGACTAGCTGTTTCATACTCTCCTGACTGCTTATGTCTGAAAGTTTTACCTTCAATCATCATCCCCTTCACTGTGGTGGCATAGTCGAATTTAATGCTCTTGACCCAATCTGTGGTCAAATTTATCTCTACTTCGGGTAGACTATATGCTTTCGAAATGAATGCTGGTGCAAATGATGCTACGGGCTTGCCCTCTTCATCATTAATTATCATACCCACTGTGTCAATCTTCGGCAAAAGCCAACCAATGACCTCGACACAGAGAAGAACCTCTGGCCTGGTGGTTATCTTGGTTAACCCATACCTCAAAATATTCTCATATAAGGCAAGATCCCCCAATCCAGCTTTTGGCACTTTCTTGTCGAAAATCATGGGGTAGATTTGGCCCCATTTCAACTCGGGCTCTGCTCCTATAACTGCTTTGGTATCTTCGTACACTATCTCGACCTTAATTGCAGGCGGAACTTAAGCAATCTCTAGGTCAGAATCGCTCTCAGCGATTCTGAGCTTCTTTCTTCCCTTTATGGCATAGTTTCAACAACAAACAATACTTGCAAGAAAAATTGCTTTAGCACCCATACGATCATATCAATCACACATATACATCATTTAAGCAGAACAACTAAAAATTCTTTACCCTGTTCGTTCCTTCCATCATAAACAACACTACGACTGGCTCAGGGTTACGGCTACAAAGAAAACAGACTCTACTGAAACTGCGGGCAACCTTGACTGAAAACCTTTCGGGTACACAAGGTACTTCCAAAAGACCGAACACCTTGAGCAACCGCTTCACACAAATAGATCACAGATCAACACACCGATGTTTGTCACGTGGTTAAAACCTTCGAGAGGGAAACAGTCCACGGCCCCAACCTAATAGCCTACTTGGAGCAATTTATTATGCAAAAGAAAGAAAGTTACATGAGTTTCTCATAATCGATCAACTAGCCAAGGACCCTCTATGCTCTTTAAATAGAGATCATAGACCAATTGGGTGTTAAGCCACCGATCAATGGTAGGTATGATCTAAGAGAAGTTGAACCATCGGATCACTCTATGTCTAGAACATATCGTGACCGTCAGATTAGAATATTTACAAATGCATACTAATGCATACTAAATAAACACACTTTTACCTAACGGATATATTACACAAGTTGATCCTAATTAACTCCTAAGTGTCTAAATATCCTAACATCCCCCCTTAAGAACAACTTGGGATAGGATTGAAGGATTTACAAAAGTGACACTATTAGGAGAAGGAAGGAGGCATTAGAGTCTATCCCCCCTTAAGGACACATTCCTGAACTCCTAACATAGACCGAAGTTTAGAAAACTTCGCTTCTGTAAGAGACTTGGGGAAGATGTCTGCAACTTGATCATCTGTAGGGCAATAGAGAACTTCAATAACACTATCATGAACAAGATTTTTGATGAAGTGCATGTGTAGCTCAATGTGTTTGCTGCGCTGATGTAGAACTGGATCTTTGGCAAGCTTGATGGCACTTTGATTGTCGCAACAAAGTGGAGTAGGCTGCTGCTGCACAAATCCAAACTCTGAAAGGATCTGTCGAAGCCATAAAGCTTCTTAACTGGCATTAACTGCTGCTCGATATTCTGCTTCTGTTGAAGAAAGAGCAAGAGCTTGTTGTTTCTTACAAGCCCAAGTGACAGGTCCAGATCTTAGACTGAAAACATAACCTGCAGTAGACTTTCGATCATCAGGATCGCCGGCCCAATCTGAATCAGTGAAACCAATCAACAAAGGTTTCCCCCCTGTACTGTAATGAATCCCAAACTGAATTGTACCTCGAATATATCGAAGTATTCTTTTTGCTGCTTTCCAGTGACTTTCATGAAGAGTTTGCATATAACGGGCAACACGACCAACGACAAAGGAAAGGTCAGGACGGGAATGAGTCAAGTATAAAAGACTACCAACAAGCTGACGATACAAGGTGGCATCTACTTCAAGGGAAGTACAAGTGGCAGAAAGTTTGACTCCAGACTGGAAGGGAGAAGGGGCTGGTTTACAATCTTCCATGTGGAAGCGACGAAGAAGGTCACGAGCATACTTAGATTGGGAAAGAAAGATTCTTTCTTTGGTTTGCAAGACTTGGAGACCAAGAAAATAATGCAAATGTCCTAAGTCTGACATTTCAAAATTTTGCTTAAGACTGGATTTCACATGGGTTATAAGTTTAGGGTCACTACCAGTAAGGATAAGATCATCAACATAAAGAACAAGTATGATGAGATGGTTTCCTGCTTTCTTGGCATAGACATTTGGGTCAGAATGGCATCTAGAAAAACTAGTGTCAAGGAGAAAGCTATCCATTTTGGCATACCAAGCTCTGGGAGTTTGCTTAAGGCCATATAAGGATTTCTTAAGGAGACAAACAAGGCTAGAGTTATTCTGAACATATCCAGGAGGTTGTTCCATGTAAATTTTCTCATGTAAATCACCATGTAAGAAGGCAGACTTGACATCCATTTGATGGACTTCCCAGTTATGTAAGGCTGCAAGGGGAAGAACAAGGCGGATGGAGTTCATTTTTGCTACAGGGGCAAAGGTTTCATTGTAGTCAATCCCTTCAACTTGGGGAAAACCTTTGGCAACTAACCTTGCCTTAAGTCTTTCAACACTTCCATCTGATGCATACTTAGTTCTGTAGACCCATTTACATCTGACAAGTTTTCTTCCTTTTGGAAGAGGAACAAGATCCCAAGTATTGTTCGCCATTAAGGAACGATATTCTTCATCCGTAGCTGCATCCCAATCTGGATTTGTTGAAGCTTCTGCAAAAGTTTCTGGATCATGATTCTCGAAAACTTGAGCCAAAAGAGAAAATGCTCGCTGAAACTGAGAACGTGTTCGACGTTGATCTCTAGGATCACCGGTAAGATCACCAGCTGCTTCACATGTTGAACGGACCCATCGAGGAAGTATTGGTGCTGGTGCAATTGGAGGAACATGAGCAGGCGGAGGTGGATTTTCATCCTTACTGTCATCATCAGAAACTGGAGTTGGAAACCTGTCAAGGAAGTTGGAAGAAGAAGAAGATGGCACAATCGCTGAATCAGGCTCGCAAGCCAAATATGGCACACCCGCCAAGTTAGGCTCGCAGGCCAAGAGATTTTCATCAAATTTAACATCTCTTCTAATGATTATATCATGTGAATGGGGTTGAAGAAGTCAATACCCTTTTACATCTTTAGAATATCCAACAAATATGCACTTTTCACTTTTAAGCTGCAATGCTTTCCGTTTTTCATCCGGAATGTGAGCCCATGCTTCACAACCAAACACACGAAAGTGACTAACATCTGGTTTAATTTTACTCCATGCTTCTTCCGGTGTTATACCTTGTAAAACTTTAGTGGGTGTGCGATTAACTATGTAATTTGCACAATTTATGGCCTTAGCCCAATATTGAAGACTTAGTCCCTTAGATTGGATCATACAATTAGCCATTTATTTTAAAGTGCGGTTCTTCCGTTCAGCTACACCATTTTGTTGAGGTGTATATGGAGCAGTGTGCTGTTGTTGGATTCCTTGTTCAGTGCAGAAAGTAGTGAACTTGTTGTTAACATATTCTCCTCCATTGTTAGATCTTAAATTAATAATTTGATGACCAGATTGTTTTTCAACAAGGGCCTTGTAGTCCAAGAACATGTTAAATACTTTGCTCTTAAGTTTGAGGAAGTAAACCCAAGTGCGTCTGGAGTAGTCATCAATGAAAGTTACGAAATATTTGAAACCAGAAAATGAAGTAGATGGAAGAGGACCACACAAGTCACTATGCACAAGCTCCAAAGGAACCGAGGCGTGCCAAGAGGCACGTTTGTCAAAACTGTCTCGATGATGTTTTTCAAGTACACAATCGGAACAAACACCATCCTTGCAAGATACCATTGGAAGACCAGTCACCATATTGTCTTTACATAGTTGTTGCAATGAGCGATAATTTAAGTGACCAAATCGCTCATGCCAAAGTTTGCTCAAGTTATCACTATGAGCAACAAAAACTGAAGGAAAAAGGTGATGACCCAAAATTGTTAAATTTGTACAACCTGGTAATATCATCAACAGCTCCAGTAGCAAGGACATTTTGAGGATTTTTAAAATCCTTGATTACAACTTGGTGATGTGTAAAAGTCACAGTTTTACCTTCACCTGAATGAGTAATTTGATAGACTGATAACAAATTGCAGGAAATTTTTGGAACACATAGTACATCACTGAAATAACCATTTTCTACTAGAACTGTTCTAGATCCTACAACACTTAAAGATCTATCATCACCAACAAATATTTGTTTGGTGTTATATTCATGCATAGTAGAAAATATGGCTTGATCCTTAGCCATATGATAAGATGCTCCAGAATCAATAAGCCATTCATTTGAAGTAGAAGAAGAAGATGCAGTATAAGAGTAACCAGAAGCACAAAGTGCATGTCCATAAGAGTTAGATTCTGAAGACGCTATGCTGATGTGGTGCTTTTTCATTGCTGCTTCCAAGGCTGCCATCTTCTTGAAACACTTAGATTCATCATGATTATCTTTCCCACAAAAATTGCAATGACGTTCAGTCTTCTTTCCTTTTTGCTTGGATCCTTTGTCATTTTTTAAAGGAGCTGACTGAGAGGGTTTGGGACCCTTGTTGTTTGGCTTATTATTGCGAAAATTTTGTTTCTTGAGAGGCTTGGACTTTTCTTTCTGTTGGGACAATAAGGCTTTCCCAGATGTATCTGCATTGTTAATTATTCCAAGATGAATGAGCTTATCTTGCTCTCTAATTAAGGAATCACAAAATGATTCAAGACTAGGCTCTTGATAGCTAGTTGCAGTCAAGGATTATTTCATGGAGTAGAATGTAGATACAAAAACAGAATATGCAGGTCCAAGTTTGGAAAGAATATGATAAATACATTGTTTGCCTTCTTTCTTAATCTTGCATTCCGCACATAAGAGTCTAAGAGTTTTATACTTTAGACAAATAGCTTTGAATGCATGAAAAATCATTTGGATTCAAGGAAAACAACTGATTCTCAAGTTGATGACCTCGAATTTCATTGTGTTTACCAAACACAGATTCCAACTTTTCCCAAGCTTTATCAGGTTCATCAATTCTAGATATGTGGAATCGCAAATCAGTAGAGATTGACATCCCAATCAATCCACGAGCTTCATCACATTTATTTGCCCATTTAATTTTCTTATCATCATCAGTGGGTTCTATTTCTTTCCCTGAGGTTACCCTGAAAAGTCTCCTACTTCGTAGAACATTCTCCATACGAGATTTCCATACAGAAACTAACTGTCTGGTTGCAAAAAGCTCGAAAAAATATGCGGTTTTAAAAAAAACGGCACTGAAAACTGATTCTGGATGATGAAGTTATGTTTGATCAAAGAAAATGTGGAAGATGTCTCCAATAGTGACGTGGCATGTATTAACTTGAGCAACTAAAAAAAAGAACCCCCCTCTTCCCAAGATCAACCTTTGATAATCACTTTACAATAAAGTTGCTTTGAAGTGAATCACTTTTGTAGAATAAGTGAGGTTCACTTTTACAATAATGTTACTTTTAAATAGTGCGGCAATAAAAAGACTTAAGTGACTCACTTTTTATTTTATTTAATTTATGTGAGATGCACTTTTACAATAAAGTAACTTGAAAATGGAAATTGCATGCACTAAAAAGTAGCTTAATAAGACTTGAACTCAAGACCTATTAAGGAATAAAGCAACTTTGGACCAAGTGAGCTAAGTTTAAAAGGGACACAAAAGAATGGAAAGAGGAAGTGGGTTTATTTTTTATTTTTTTACTCCTCTCTCGTTCTTCGTGCTTGCCTTTTTTTTTCTGCAAATCACAAAAAAAACGAAAAACAAACAAAAAAAAACTTTTTCCACACAATGGGGTTAGATCTTGGTTAGCTTACCAGGAAAGTCTACGTTTTCAAGTTTTCTCGCTGTTTCTGATTTGTCATGATCGCACAAGGTGCACGGCAAAGAGCATACGTAGCCGAGAAGACAAGAAAAAAAACTGAAAAAAAATTTCCTTAACTGTTTTTGATTCGCCGCGATCGCGCAAGGTGCTCGGCAAAGAGCATACGCAATCAGGGAAGGCAACAGTCCGAGACTAAAACAAAAAAATATTTAATAATAAAACTGGTAGGATATGAGATATTTAAAAAAAAAAAATCCGTCACTATAACATTATTCCTTCAGAATTGCCGAAATGGGTGTTTCTGGAACAAACGGAAACAATTTTCGGTGAAGCGAAAACTATTTCTCAATGGAAACGACGCTCCGGACGCAATGGAACAGCTCCCACAGGCCAAAAATGCACAGAAAATCCAGAACCATAAACCTTTCCAAAGTTTCGGCAACACCGGTTCCAGATCTTGATCAAAACCGAAAGCGGCTCTTCATAAAAGCTCTGATACCATGTTCAGGTACACAGGGTACTCCCAAAAGACCGAACACCTTGAGCATCCGCTTCACACAAATAGATCACAAATCAACACACCGATGTTTGTCACGTGGTTAAAACCCTCGAGAGGGAAACAGTCCACGGCCCCAGCCAAATAGCTACTTGGAGCAATTTATTATGGAAAAGAAAGAAAGTTACATGAGCTTCTCATAATCGATCAACTAGCCAAGGACCATCTATGCTCTTTAAATAGAAATCATAGACCAATCGGGTGTTAAGCCATGGATCAATGGTAGGTATGATCTAAGAGAAGTTGAACCGTCGGATCACTCTTTGTCTAGAACATATCGTGACCGTCGGATTAGAATATTTACAAATGCATACTAATGCATACTAAAGAACCACACTTTTATGTAACAGATATATTACACAAGTTGATCTTAACTAACTCCTAAGTGTCTAAATATCCTAACAAAACCTTTTCGCACTATCTTTAAAACCGAAAACCCCCAATGGCCCTCACTCTCTCTCAGTCACGACAAGGCTTCGTAAAACCAGAAATCATGGCGGTGATGCCCTAGGGCAAAATGATGCCACAATTCCCACGGCTAAAATCTAAGGAAACTCCCCTTGTGGGCTCTGCTCAAAAAAAGAAAACCGCCACCAAGGACAACGCCCACGCATGAGCGGCCGATTGCATCCATACCGGCACGAAGCTCGGCCTTCTGAGACAAATAATCTCTGATCTAGCAAATTGAGCGAAAACACCCCCGAATACTCATAATGCCTATGTATTTACTATGGCAAGAAAAAACGTTGGGGCAATCTGACCTAAAAGAAGACGGGAGGCGAAACTCTTCCTAAACTCAACGAAACCTAACCATTGACGACGACAGCTGCAAACTCTATCGAACCAATCGCTAGGAAAAGGTGAGGACACCTACCTGTCAGTCAAAGCTGTCTCCACGCAGTTGATGAGTGCAGGCCTCGTGAGATCCACCGAAAAACTGCGCAGATGACTCAAACGGGAAACGTTCTTCAACCTCACCCACTCCGTAAAAACCACAAGGTGAAAGAAACAAGTGAAACAGGGCAAATAAAAAGGCTTCTCGGGCGGTAAAAACCCCTAAAATCTCTGCACGTGTGAGCCCAAAAACTTTGTCGACGCTAACCACCGTGGGCCAAACCCATAAGTTATCACGATTATCCATCCGCAATGGTGGCTAGGACGCAACAATTCCATCAGTAACAATGGCCCGAATCCCGACATACTTCCGCAACAGTGCGTCGGATGATATCTTCGCAAAAAAAACGCAGAACGATCCGTCGTAGCGGATCAATCTTGAAGAAAACCCCGTCGTAGCGGCTCTCGGCTTGCCAAATGAAATGCTCCTTGAACTCCGCCGCCGTAGCGGACAAGACATAAACAACCTTCCGTTGCAGCGGGAACATACCGATGACGGTTTACGAGACAAAAAAGAGCCTGCCGTAGCGGCTCACAACCAAGGAGAATGCTCGCCGTAGCGGCTCGTGGGAAACAAATCGGAAACTTGCCACCGTAGCGGACGCAAAGCGAGAAGCCTGCCAACACAGCGGAAACATGCAGACATCGGCTCATAAGTCAAAAACGGTAATCGTTGTAGCGGCCCAAACATAGAAAACGTTTCGCTATAGCAGCTAACAAACAGTGAACGGCTTGCCGTAGCGGATGGACAACGAAGATGAGCCCGCTGTTGCGGCTCGAAATGGAAAAGCTGTCTGTTGCAGCGGATCAAAAATAAACTTTCTCCCTTAGTAAAAACGAAAATTTTCTGCAAGTTCATGGTGGACAGAAAGAAAAGCAAAGGCCAATTAAATCAAAGGCAATTAAGAATTTCAAAGGGGCCAAAAAATATAAAAGATATTTTTGGGAAATGTTGCAGGAGCAACAATCGGCGACTAACTGGCGGACACAGATCTCTGGAAAACTGACTTTTGAACAACAACTGCTTTAAAATATCATGTTAGACTATTTTATTAGATTCCTTTAAGATGCCTAGATTTCTTAGAATACAAGATTTATGAACTTTAAAACATTGATTATGGTCCAAATGGAAAAGGAAAACCAGGTTTTCATAGTCTTGATAACTCTTTTGAGGCCAAGATATGGAGTTTATTTTACCTCTACCTTTGGATGGCTTCCAACTTAGACACCAAAGGATTGTAACAAACAGTGAACAGATATATTTGTTTGTTCCTCATTCCCATGCCATTTTGCATTCTTTTGATGCTTCTGGACTTTTGTCATTTTGAGCCCTCCTTGATTGCTTTCTTTTTGAAATTTGGTTTAGGTTCTTCTATCCATAGTGTCCTTTTGTGGGAGAGATATTATGATTTCAACTCATGGACGGAGAAGAACTTTCGAGCAATCTTATTCAAACTGATTTTGTTCAGTATGCTTTTGATATATGTTTTCTTCCTGGGAGATTTTGACTTTTGTTAGCCTTTTGGCTTTCATTTGTGGCATGAGATCATTTAAATATAATACAACTGCTTACCCTGCTTCCTCTCCATGGGTCTTTTGTCGTTAGCCTCCTAGGACAGACTTTAGTGTGCAGCGGATGGAGCCTCAAAATAGTATTTTAGACTTTTCTGACCTTAGTTATTTTACATGGATTAAACAAGACTTCAATGTGTTCATAGTCTATTAAGATAATTTGCTAATCTTAAAGGATCTTTAAGCATTATGTATGTATAAATATCAAGTAGTCTTTGGTAAAAAAATTTGGTTTATCCAGAACTCTGATGAACTCCAAAACCAAAAATTGTGCTGGTTTATTGAAACATAAGGTAAAGCAAACCAAGAATTTACAAGAAATCAAATCTTGAGCAAGTAAAATGTAAATCAACTCGGACTAATCTAAGCAAAGCAAAACAAAAAACAATCAAACCATTTATTTATGTACAAAGAAAAACTAAAAAACATTAAGAAAAATATGGTTTGAGAACTAAACTATTTACTGGCAAGTTCTCTTCCCACCCCTGTAAATCTCGCAATTTGTAAGTTGAAGGGCCTAACTTTTCTGCAATCTGAAAAGGGCCTATCCATAATTGCTGAAACTTAGTGTGCTTTCCCTTCTCATCATGCGGGTGATCCCGCTTAAGAACCAAGTCACCTACTTCAAATTCCATTTTCTCAGCTTTGTGCTTATCAAACCATCTCTTCACCATCTCTTGTTGATGTTTAAACCTCTCTTGCTTTGGATCTAGACTCCTATAACTTTAGCAGATTATGGATTCGGATTTGTAGAACTTCATTATTAGTTCCTCTAGAGTCTTGGGCTAGTTTAGAGGATGGCAACAGAATATTAGGAGGCAGGTTAGCTTCTTTTCCATAGACGAGAGTGTAGGGTGGCACACCTAAGGAATTCTTGGGTGTGACTCTATCAACCTAGAGTGCATTAGACAAAGCTAGATGCCAACTCCTTTGATTTTCTATGATCGTTTTCTTCAAAATCCTAATGAGGGTTTTATTTGTGGATTCTGCCAAACCATTTCCTTGCGGATAGTAATTAGCGGAATAATGTAGCTTAATTTCTTTTTCATTTGCAAATGCAGTCAATTTAATAGATGAAAAATATGAAGCATTATCAAACACTAGAGAAATTGGAACCCCAAACCTGGTCATACTCTAAGTCACAAGATTCGGTGAATTTGAACCTTCAGGTTTGAATTTTGCCGAATTTCAAGCTGGTTTGAATCTGAAGGCGAATTTAATAAAAATATAAAAAAAATTTGGGGCTGGTTTTTTCATTTAAACCTTAGTCCTAACACGCTACGGTCTACTTACTCTAGTCTCAAATCCCAACCCGTGTGCAAAATTTTTCCTCTCCTTATCGTTGCTTAGGAAGGAAAGAAACCCTCATGCGGGGCTTAGAGCTCATGACTCTATGAGTTTCCATCTCAATGTTCACGAATCATTGGTACTGCTCAATCACCAGAGCTCATCGTTTGAGTTACAACCTATAATCCACAAGTGCAATTGCACTCATACACCCGCGATTATGTTGTGCCGCCATTGAAGAGTGAATTTAATCGCACTTGACAATAAATTTATCTAAGTAGTTGAGCTGAAAGTTGAAACAAACCCTGAGTTGCACATTTCCAGTTCCACGAATAAATTGTTGATGTAATTTTTTATTAGTTTGTACTATATTTCAAATAATATATATTCGAATCTAAAGACGAATCTCAAACGAACCTCATAGAGAAATTCGAATTCGAATCGAATCAAATGATCATCGAACTCGAATTCGAATTCGAACTATGTGACTTAGGTCATAATACGGTCTTGCAAAAAGTCCATAACTGCATCTTCATTCACTTTTCGTAATGGAATGGCTTCTACCCATCTGGTGAAATAGTCTGTTGCTGTTAGGATGTACTTATGCTGCAATGAAGAATTTGGATTGATCTCTCCAATAATGTCAATCCCCCATTGCTCGAATGGTTCTGAAATAATAACTGGCTTCAAAGGTCTTGCTGCCCTTGCTTGTCTCCCACCGCTCCTTTGACAAGTATCACATTTCCTGACATGAGTGTGGGCATCTTTAAACAAAGTAGGCGAGTAATACCCAGCTCTTAAAATCTTGTGTGTTGTTGTATCTCTTGAGAAATGACCTTCAGCAGGCCCATCATGTAGTTTTGCCTCAACCTTATTTGCATCTTCACGTTCCAAGCATCTAAGAAAAACTCCATCGTAGTTTTTTCTAAACAACACTCCATCAATAATCTGATATAAGGCTAATTTTAGACGTAATGCCCTTCTTTGCTTGGGATTCCAATGTTCCAGCAAATATCCTTCTTGAGGATAATGAATTAAATCTCTATACTAGGAGTCTGGAGCTTATGAATAAATGACATACATCCACCATGTGTAATTCAACCTCATTATTCCAATTGTTATCTTCATTGTCTTGACTCTCAGCCATCAATTTATAGAGTCCTTGTCCTTTAACTATGGTTGCTGGTTTGAGTTCTAGATCATATTCTTGCAAGGCAGTCACCCAGTTACCTCTTCTTTCTCCTAACTCTTTTTGTACAAAAATGGATCGTACTGTTGGGTGCGAGATTATTACCTTGGTACGGCTTTTAAGTATATACGGTCTGAATTGCTTCACTGCTTTAAAAACTGCATAGGCTTGATTATCAATTGCGGGACAGTTTAATTAAGCCCCTGGTAGACCAGTGCTCATAAATGATATGGGGTACTCATCTCTCCCTTCTTCTATTTGTGTAAGCACTGCTGCTAATGAATCATCTGAAGCAAAAGTGTACAAGATAAAATCCTTTTTGAAGTTGGGACTTTTAAGTGATGGTGCATGAGTTATGGATGTCTTGATCTTGTTAAATGCATCCTTCTATGAATCAGTCCACTTGGATTGAACACTTTGCTTGACCATTTGTTGCAAATGTTTGACTATTTGAGCAAAGTTTGACACAAACCTTTGCACGAAATTGATTGTCCCCATAAAAGACTGTATATCTTTTTTATTATGGGGTAAAGGGATTTGTTCTATGGCTTTAATTCTCTCTGGGTCTATTGAGATCCATTTTTTCGAAATAACATGACCCAAAAGCTTTTCTTCGGTAACAACGAACACACATTTCTTAGGATTTAAAGAAATGCCATATTTTCTACAACGTTTGAAAATCTGTTTCAAATGAAATGCATGTTCTTCTCTCTTCTTCGAAAATATCGTAATATCATCTAAATAGACCACAACACTTCGGCCAATTAGACCGTGGAAAGCTATATCCATAGCCCTTTGGAAAGTTGCTCCAGCTTTAATGAGTCCAAAGGGCATTCTTCTATATGCAAAAGTCCCCCACTTGGTTCGGAAGGTAGTCTTGAGCCTGTCTTCTTCTGCTACTAGTACCTGGTTATAACCTGAGAATCCATCTAACAGAGAAAACAACTTAGAACCTGAGACCATTTGTAGTATCTGTTCCATGGGTGGGACAAGGTAATTATCTTTATCTGACGCACGGTTTAAATTCTTGAAATCAACACAAAGTCTGATCTCTCCAGACTTCTTTCGTATTGGCACCAAGTTTGAGACCCATTCTGAATGTCTAACTTTGAATATGATCTTACCATCTAAAAGCTTTTTTACCTGACTTTGAATTAGGGGTTCTAGTTTGGGGTGCTGCATCTTTCTCAGAGGATGCTGATAAGGTTTGACTCCAACTTTGATTGGAATAACATGTTGTTTAATTCTGGTATCACAAGTCTTGAGGTCTTCGTAGGTCCAAGCAAATACATCTTTGTATTGTTTGAATAAACTGATGAATTTACTCTTCTCCCTGGGTGAACAACACTTTCCTAAATTCAGATATTTGGGTTCAACCTCTGTCCCTAGATTTATTAGCTCAAATTGTAAAGGTGAGCTATGTGTCTTGACATTCGCTGGTTTTCTGAACTTGTTGTCTAGATCGAACATCTGTTCCAGAGTTCTGACTCCTCTAGGAATGGAATTTCCATTATGGAGGTTTGCTTGATGTTCCTTATCGTCTATTATGGCTCCTTTAAATGTATCATCATTCATTAAACATTCCAATATTTGTTGATCATCATTAAACACCCTCAGATTGATGATGCTGTCTAGAACAGAAGGCCTGAAAAGCAATTCAATTGAGCATCTGTTATTTGTAGCAGGGATGATTTTAAGGAACCATACTTATATAAAAGTGTATAAATGTTGGCGAATATTACCATTTTTTAAAACACCAACTAAAATGATTGGCAATATTTTTCAAAAAATATTTTAATTTCCAAGGATTTTATATTGTTTATATAATAATTTGGCGATTTTTAGGGTGAAAAATTTGTACCCCATCAAAATTGGGCGAAACAGGGCTTCAAAAAATGCAGAATGGCGAATCATTTTTGGGAGAAAAACATGGAAAAATAGCCCACTGGGCTAGAATTCGCCCCTAAAATTATCCCTGATTTGTAGGTACCAGCCTTGCAACTGAAGTAGCTAACAAGTCAGCTGCTACATTTTTCACTCTAGGAATTGAAGAAATATTAAATGCATAAAAATTTGTTAATAAATCCCAAACTTCATTTTGGTAAGCCTTCAAATGTGGTGATATGCAGTGAATTTTGTTTCGAACTTGTTTAACAATGATTTCAGAATCTTCGTACACTAAGATTTTTTACTTTTAATTCCATTGCCTTTTTTAGTCTTTGGACTAATGCTTTATATTCAGTTGTGTTATTTGTACATTCAAATTCTAATCTACATGAAAGAAAATATTTATTTTTCTTTGGATCGATCAGGACACAGCCAGCTCCTGATCCTTCCAAGGTTTTGGAACCGTCAAAATAAAGAATCAAAAAACTTTTGACTCCTATTGAATTTGAACTACTAACTACGTCTGAAACTAAATCTACTATATTACAATCAATCTTATCAGCCCGTGAAAATTGAAGGAGATCGGGTTGAGTATCTGATATGCTATTGGCTTCTTCAGCTTGGTAATTTCTCGGCTCCATCTCAAGAAAATAGTTCCCCAACACAGAATTTACCGGTTCATTCTTGCCTTCCAACTGAGTTACGTTGTACTTATTTTGAGGTTCTCTTAACACCTTTATTTGGTTTTGACAGCCTTTATAAGGTAACTATACATGTGACCAATCTTATGCAAAATATCCTTCCAATTTTGCTGCCCAATCCCGGTTCAAAACCAAACCATAGGCGTCCGGGATATCTGCTACGACAATGTCTATATACTGACATACCCTCTCATCTGCTGATAAACGGATCAGGACATCTTCCATTTCTCTTATCACTTTCACTGCAGTTCTATCCAATAGGATAACTTGGCCTGTAGTTGTCTTAGGTTGACCATTTATTTGCTTGCAAACTAAAAGTGGCATGACATTTACTGATGCTCCAGGATCCACCAGACAATTATGCACGTTGTAATTGAAAATCTCAAAAGTTAGGAGAAACGCTGGAGTTCTATATTTAGGCTTTCCTCTTAAACTTGCTTCACCAATCTCTTCATCAGTTTGGTTATTATTTTGGAGCTCCTTCACAGGTGTTTCAAGTGCTTTTAAGAGCTTTTCCTTTTGTTGGGGTAGGTTGCACATTTCAAACAAGAAATATTTGCTTTAGCTTTTTTAATATCTTCTACAATGTCATATCTCATTTCATACTCAGTAAAATTCTTCTTGACATTCTCAACTTGATTTTCAGTAGACTTTAAAGGCATATTGACTTTCTTGGGACTTTGGCTTGAAATGACAAACTCAGGTATGTTAACAGTTGGAGTATTATTCTTTATTTTTCTCATGTTCTCCTGAAGTTTTTTAATCTTGGGCAGTATCAGGTTATCTTCTTTTAATGAATTCTGACTCCTTGTTGTAACATTTGTCTCTGGTATTTCTTCTTCCTCAGTGAGATCTTCATCCTCTACATTGAACATGGAAACACAATCCCATAAGACCAAAGTGTCTTCTTCTTGGGTTTCTATTGGTTCATGACCATTCTCTTTCTCATCCTCAGTTTCTGTTAACTTAGAAATAGAATCCAATAACTGGCTCGTCACTAAGGTCATAGAATTTATCCACTGTGGACAATTTTTTTCTGAGTGAGGCTGCTGATGGAATGTACATAAACTGTCCATTCCCACATCTGTCAAATTCATAGCCGAGGGACTATGTGAGGGAGGTTTGGGTTGACCATTATCATCTCTCTTTTTATAACAAGGTTTGTATTGTTTATGGGCCTCCTCCTCCTTTTCCAGATCAATTACCCTATTTGACAATTTCTGCATCATTTTTACCACCCCATCTAACTCTTGTGACTGCTCATCTTTAGGTTTAGTTAATAATAGAGGCTTTCTGGTCCCATAAGTTTTCTCTTCTGACGGCACAGGATAATGGTCTATACTCTCCATTTCGGCTTCCACCTTTTCAACTTCTCCATAAGTATCTACTAAGGTGGGCCTAACCGATCTTTTGACAAACATGGCTAGATCAGGCCCAAGAGCTGAGGTGTAATACTCAATTAGGGCATGCTCAGACGATTTGTCAACTGCATCAAAGTTATTCAGGTAGGCAACAAACCTTTGAGTGAAATTATGCACCCTTTCTTTCTTTTCTTTCTTTAGGGCAATTAATCCTTTCATTAAAGCAACGTGAGTTTTCTAGATTCCATATTTGTTTCTAAACAGTCTCCCAAAAGTATTCCAATTTGTAATTGAATTTGCCTGCAGGGTAAAATACCATGAGGCTGCTTTTCCCTTAAGAGTATGTGGGAACAATCTGCAGACTACATCTTCATGTTCTGCTTCTTGTAAACCTTCTAGAGCCAGATAAAAACTCTGCCAATGATCATCCACAAGAATTCTTTCATTTGGTTCAAATTTGGGCAATGACTTGTCAAAATTCTGAGGCATAGCATGCAATGGAGGGGTTAGGTTTAAAGGAGATCTAGCCCTCCAAGCAGGTGGTGGAGGTGGCTGATTTGCATTCACATTGGCCATGATTCTGCGTGGAGATTGAGGAGGAGACTGGACAGGGGTTCGAAAAGGAGATCAGTGAGGGGAATCTGGTCCCAACTGATTCAGAGGTTGGACAACTTCTTGCAAGGCTATTTTTACTAGTTCTTCAAGGTCTTCCACTAACACTGAATCTTCCAAGTGTGGACGATCCTTCTTATGAAACTCTCTTCTAGGTAAAGCAGGAATAATAGGTAACCCTCCAATCTTCTTTGCATACGCCTTGGTGATTCTCCTTAAATCCCCAACCACTTCGTTATCAAGGGGATAGAGATACCCTGTGCCTTTTTCTTCAGGATTAGGTCTTTGAGGGATACTGGTCTCGGAACTGTTACCGGTGGGGAATTCTCGAGAAAACGAATTTCCTCGGCTAGCCATGCACTGGCGGCCCTCCTTCTAGGGTCAAAACTGTTGAGGCCTGGAAAATTCCAGGAAACAATAGTAGGGATTCTCCCCAATAAGTGTTCCCAATTAGCTTGTTATTGTTTGATATGGGGAATCCGTCCGGTTTGCGGTCCGGCTACCGTAGGTCAAGTAACGGTTAAAGCTTGTTTTACCGATTGCGGCCCGGTCCACTATTTAAGTGAATCTGCTTCCTTCCATAAATAATGTGTCCACCCATTGGAAGGCATTAATGCCATCTTCCACAAGTGTACTATATGTTCGTGTGCTTTTGATCTCCTACCTGATTTAGTGTATAAATCCCATTAGCCTGCAGCAGCTTGCTCAGACTATCTGAGAGCCTGAATACATTCCTGCATTCAATCGAGGGGTTCACTGCTATCATTGCTCCCCTGACTCCACCTTTCACACTAACTTTCTGCCAATCAAACGAAACACTGTACTAATGCCTTCCAATGGGTGGACACATTATTTATGGCTTCCCTCTGTTTTTATTTTCAGAGTCCAAATAAATCTAAAGATCTTTATGATCTTCACTAGAATCCCTTTCGGGATATAAGCTAGAGAATGCCAGAAAATTAGGATTGCTTCAAGAAATGACTTAACTAGAGCCATTCTGTCTCCAGTCAATAACCATCTATTACACCAATTGTTCAGTCCTATACTATTTAGCCTATAACTGTTAGGATTAAGGGGGAAACCCAAATATTCAAAACCCTCATTGAAGTCTATACAATGTACACCTATACGGGATAATTGGAAAGACCTATCTCTCTATCTCATCATTCAATCCTGTAAAGGAAATATTAGATTTTATGGTGTTAACCTTCATATTAAAACATCATTACAAACAATTAGTGGGATAATGATAGGTCTATTCCCATTTTATCTCCACTTATTGCCCTTTATCTTTTGGCTTCAAGAATGGCTCTGCCTAAACCTTTATTAGAATGAGGAACAACTGGAAAATAGGGGAAACGTTGCCCTAGTTCCCTTGTAGGATTGAAAAACCTTGATACTGACCCATTGATGAACACAACAAAGGAAATGGATGTTAAACATCCCCATATCCAGTTTCACTACCCGCAGACATAAACTTATATCTAGAAGGACCAATAGTATGTATAGCCAACAAGATCTATAATAGGTTTTAGACAATAGTTGGCTCCTTTCCTATAGCCATATCTGTCACTATACGGCTCATCTGGATCCACTTTCTGAAGTCATTTTGAACTTTCTTTTTTGTCCCTATATAATTCTTTGCTTAGTGTACTCTATGCCCTCGAAATTATACATTGTAAAAATCTTTAACTCTAGCGGATCTGGACTGTT
This sequence comes from Pseudotsuga menziesii, assembly GCA_001517045.1. Classification (NCBI taxonomy): domain Eukaryota; kingdom Viridiplantae; phylum Streptophyta; class Pinopsida; order Pinales; family Pinaceae; genus Pseudotsuga; species Pseudotsuga menziesii. Next base: position 466,778 of record LPNX010668176.1, on the reverse strand, counting down.
GCCCAGACGCATCTCATCAGCATCCATTATTCCGTTCCTTGGTATTCAGAAATCCTAGCTTAGGACAAGCTTTTATACATTAGACCTTATTGGTCAAATTTATATTGCATGTGAATAGAATTGTAGAGATGTAGCTGCTTTCCCTCGTGGCCGTACTGTTTTTCAAATTAAACCGAGTCTCAGTTCTGTAAATTTTAGGGAATCAACACAGCCTGCTATCTCCCTGCTGCAGACGCCTTTCTTTTTACAACTGTGATTGTCCTTTTTCTGTACTCCATTAATTTCCCATCTTTTGGATTGATGTATTCCTGCATTTTTAAATAGGTATCCTTTGGGACACTAGAGTTCTAAGATTTTCCAATTTCCACATTTTGGATCACTGATTTTCCCATTATTAGAGAGTTTGAAGTTTTTGGATTTTCTACCTTTAATCCAATCTCCCCTTCTCCAAGACCTTCCTTTAATTTACTTTGTCCTTCCATTTTACCCTCTTCCTTTCTATATTCTGTCGTGATCTTTTATTTTTCTTCCTCCGGAGTTCAAATTTCAAAAGATGGAAACAGGCGTTGACTTTATGAACAGGCCTCCCTTCTGAGTTTCTTTTCTTAGGCATGTTTGGCTCACAGTTTCAGGAAAAATTCAGCTAGGAATTTGATTCGACAAAATTTTGGTCTGAATTCAAATTTGGATTTTCAATGGCTGAATCCGAATCATTAGAAAAAATGACGTTCAATTAGTTTTGGAATCACATTTTCACATAAATGCTAGTGTAATTTTTAGTTCTTACTTAGATACGCATATTTGTTTTTATATGTAATGGTTATTTAGGGTGTTTTGTTTTCATTTTGTTTGTTTTCTATTAAATTATTAATACTTGTTAATTGTTTGATATATTTATAGTATATATTGTTAAAATTTTAAATAATTTACATGTTTTGCTGTATTAGGGAGCTGTATATTCACCTACTTTTCTCGAATTGGATTTTTCTGGTATGATTATTTTCCAAATTGTACCAAATCCAAATCCAAATCCGTATATGGTAACCATGGTTTCGCTTTCCAGGTATTCAAGGTTTGAGAGCTTGGCCCTGCTTCTTGCTTTTTATCAATCTGATGCTTTATATTGAAGGTCTGCTCTTGACTTATGTCTTCACTGGATCTGAGGGATGATTATCTGGAGATTTATGTTCATCATTCTGAGGGTTCCGATGCTCCATCCTTTTCTCCTCTGGGGACTCTTGATGATGAGCCTTGTCCTGGTTACCATATTCATGACAATACCTAAATACAAAAGGATCATTTCCATTGTTGATCTCTTGAGTCCAAGAAACCAGCCTTAAAACCATTTGAATGGTTTCTGTGAAGGGTTTGTTAAAATCCTTGTCAATGCAGATAAGGGCGTAAGTAGAAACCCTTTTTTGCTTCATAATTCCATTCCCAAAAGGGAACCTATTACAATCCTTTTACCTGATAAAGTGTACTCATTCCGAAACTCTATTTTAGGGAAAGTTGGACCCATACAGGAGCTTTTGCAGGATTTCCTGACCTAGAGTGAAATGCTTTTTCCCAGGGTTTTTTTGATTCAATTCGTCAGCATATTTTTGGCGGCTAAAGCTGCAGGACTCTGCGGACCTAATAATTATTGGCTCCATTCTATAGATTGGTGGTTGGACTAGGCAGCCACTATTCAGCAGTTTGACCAGACTCTCCTTTTTGACAGTTTGTTTTAGGAATGCAATCATGTTGTTTGCAGTTTTCTAAGTGGAAACCATTCAGAAGATATTTGAATGAGGATGTGTGGTTGGGGGGATGGCCCCCCAGAGAGGACATCGATAAGATGTCAGAACAGTAACATCAAAGTGCAGAGGAATTTCAATGATGAGGGAGAACGAGTCATTGCAGTTAAAAAGCATAAGGGGTGGATCAGGTTGCAGTATGGGCATCCAGACTCCATACATAGCACAAATAAAAAAACTATTGTTAAACTTAATTGTAGAAAACAAAAAATTCATTATGTGAAGTCATCAAATTAGCACAAATAAAAAAAACTATTGTAAACCTTAATTGTAGAGAACAAAAATTTCATTATGTGAAGTCATCAAATTACTATCTTTGTACCTCAAAAGGTGGTGGACTAGTTTATCTGAAATCAAAAGTAAAATACATTTATGTTATAAATATGGAAAATGGAGGTTGTGCCCTCATTGCGATGATTTTCACTCTTATATCTATAAATAATGATTAAGAATGAAACTTGAATAAAAATGAATTATGCCTATTGTATTTGCAATTTTAAGTTCGAATAATGTCCTTTTACCTTTGTCTATTTGCTTTTAATCCAATTAATTTTGTGTGCTACTTCTTGTTCTCTTGAATATGCTTTTGCTAATTCTTGCTAAAAGCACATACCTTCTTTTTCCCCTATATTTTATACAAAATGAATGCCTTCTTTTCTCTCTATATTTTATATAATGCCAAGCTACAGTTTCTTTGCTTCTACAGTTGTTTCACAAGCAGGAACTAATATTGTTGTTTTTGGCATTTGTTGCCTTAGTTATTCTGATGTTTTATTACCATGTAAATGCAGAAGAAACAAAAGGTCCATCCATCTCTTTATGAAGAGTCAAGTGCAGCAGATCATCAGGCCCTCGACAGACTGAGGGCTACTGAGAAGCGGGTGGCATTGTATGGTTTTCAGCAGTCTCCTTCTGCCTCTCCATCAGTAACGTCATCTGTACCTGGGAATCATACGCTTGGTAGCTATGTTTCCTCTGTTCCAAATTGCTTGGATACACGTGTTCAAGATGTTCCAAGGGCACCTGCCAATGTATTTCTTTGTTTAGAGCGCATGCCAAGGAAGAGGATCCCTATAGGCGCCTATTTTCAGGCTGTTGTTCCTCCTTGGGATGGTCTTCCCAAGCAATTAGGAAATGTGGCTTGTAGTTCTGTTGATGACTTGGAAGACTCTAAATTTTTAGGTACACAGATATGGCCGGTAAGAGGTGGCAGAAAGGTGGTTAATAAGGAAAGAATTGGAAAAGGGAGGTCTAATACTTGCTTTTGTGAGTTCCCAGGTTCAATAGAATGTGTCCGACTCCACATACAGGAGGAAAGAGAGAGGCTGAAGTCAGAATTAGGGCCTGCTTTCTTTACTTGGAGATTTGATGACATGGGGGAAGATGTCTCAAGGTCATGGGCACCAGCTGAGGAGCGGAAGTTCAGGGCACTTGTTAGACTCAATCCTGTCTCAATTGGAAAGAATTTTTGGAACCATCTGCCGGCATGTTTTCCTTCTAAAAGTATGGAAATGTTAGTCAGTTACTACTTTAATGTTTTTGTTTTGAGGCGGAGAAGTATTCAGAATAGGGCAATGCCAGAACAGATTGACAGTGATGATGACGAATCTGAGTTTGGTTTTGTTGAAAATTTCAATATGCATGGGATGGTTCCCTCTGGAATGAGAAATGTTGAGAGGTTGTCACGGGGAAGCTATTTAGGTCAATCTTCCGGCTCTCTAGTTTGTCACCAAAACATGCAGGATGATGAATTTGATGTGTTAGGAGAAAGGATTAGTGGACCTCTTATTGTTAGTCATGGTGGTCTCCGTAACCATGGAACAACATCATGCTTGAATTACAGTATGGCAGAAAGTGGCATAAAGGAGGATGGGACGTAGATAAATGTCAGTTTTGAGCATTTTCATCATTCGGGCATTCCATGTTCGAAGACTGGTTGTAAATTGCTTCTGGTTTCAGTGCCAACGGAAAAAATGAACATTGAATGCTAGCATGAACTTGAAATTTGATATGAAAAAATGATGGCTGTGTGGAGCTTCACTGGGGTAAAGCTTGTGCTTATTGTAAATGCACTGGACGTGAACTGAACTAAACTCGTTTGTGGAGCAGCTTTGCAAGCCATGTTCTTCGTCTCATATTTGGATGGTTGCTATGATATTCGAGATGTTCATTTGAAGGTGCATGTTTTGTTGGAATGCTATGCAACATCGTCTCCAGGTTGGCATTTGATTTGTGTTTTTTCGGTTGATGGACTGAATTCTGTGGTTCTTGTTTACATGCTTCCTATCAGGCACAGTCATTTCTGCAGTGCAGAGTAGCATGGCAGATTATGCCTTCTGAATTATGTAGTAAAGAATGTCATGGGAAAAAAGACACATTTCGAAAGAATAGTGAATTTTGACATGCTGGGATTTTAATTAAGAGGAACCATCTCACTCTATTTCCATTCTTTTCACTTCAGTTGATGAAATTAATTTTCTAGTGTATGTGACCAAATATATTAGTGGATCCATGATTTCTGTCGATGTTTCTTGAAACTTGAGAAGCCTTGAGTGTGAAATTAAAAGGGCAGCATATAAACTATCAATTGAATTTTAATCATTCCCATACGACCTATGTTCTGTTGAAAAATCTCATGTTCAACTCTTTGGAATACGATGTCACTTTTTACAAGAATTATTAAAAGGCGTTTTATATGGCATTGAAGTCACACAGCTAAGTTGTTAAACAACTCGTATGAATTGTTTTATGTGGCTTCGGGTTCTTGTAGCAACGATGAGCCAAGTTCTTCAAGCTGGGTGACGATGAATGAAGGTGTAGGACATTAATGTGACTTTGAAGAAGTTAAGGTGTACCTGGTGGGTCATCTCACAATAAATAAAATTAAGTTTCAATTTTCGATTATATAATTTTTAAAAATAATTAAATACAATGACCATTGTTTATAGATTTGCTAATTACAATTGTAAGCATCCATTAAAGACAACAACTTGGACTTTAGCTTGCATTGTTTATAGATTTGCTAATTACGCTGTAAGCACGATGAAAGACAACAACTTGGACTTTGGTTTGAATTTTAAAAGGAAAATGTGTTATATTATAAAAGTGTCTACTAAAGGGAAATATGTTACTATTGAATAAATTTTAGCGAGGAAAATTATAGTATCAAATATTAAAAAAATATTTTGAATGCATAATAATAACGAGATGAAATAGGATATAAAACTTAAAATATTTACTGTTTGATTTTATGATTGATTGAATTAATTTTTTTCAAGGTTGTTTTTATGATTGATTGAATTAATTGTTTTCAAGGATTTATAATGAGTTTTGTAATAAAAAAAAATTGAGTTAATAATTATTTATACTTATTAGATTAGAAACGTGTTTGAAATATTTGTTAGATTAGAAAAAATAAGTTTTTTTTAATAAGACATTAATAACTTTGATCTATCATGGTTTTGTTGAAATGTGTTAATATGATAGATAACTTTAAAACTTTATTGAAATGCGTTATATGATATACAACTTAAAAACTTTGTGTTTTTTATGTTTGTTTTATAATTTTGTTGAAATTTGTTAATATGATAGAAAACTTTAAAATTTTATTGAAATGTGTTAATATGATATACAACTTTATGTATGTTTGTTTTATGATTGATTGATTTGAATTAATTAATTGTTATTTAAAAATATATTATAAAATTTATAATAAGGTTTTCAAGAAGTTAAAAAACTTTATTGTTTGTTAAAATTAATTGTTATCTTGTTTTTAAATGAGTTAATATTATATAACACTTCAAAACTTTATAACTATATTGTTTGTTTTATAATTGATTGAATTAATTGTTATTTAAAGATTTATTATAGGATTTATAAGGAGGTTATAATTTTATGGTTTTTTTGGTATGATTGATTGAATTAATTGTTTTTACTTTATTGTTTGTTTTAAAATTAATTGTTATCTTGTTTTTAAATGAGTTAATATCATATAAAACTTAAAAACTTTATAACTTTATTGTTTGTTTTATAATTGATTGAATTAATTGTTATTTAAATATTTATTATAGGATTTATAAGGAGGGTATAACTTTATTGTTTTTTTGGGTAATTAATTGCTATTCAAGGATTTATAATAAGGCTTATAATAAAAAAAATTGAAGTTTATAATTATTTATATTTATTAGATTAGAAAAATTAAGTTGAGTGTTAATGAGACATTAATAACTCTGATCTATTTTTTCGAAATGTGTTTGAAATATTTGTTAAATTAAAAAAAAGTTGTTTTAATGAGAGATTAATAACTTTGATTTTTCTTTTTTTTGTTGAAATGTGTTAAATATGATACAAAAAACTTTTATTGAAATGTGTTAATATGATAAAAAAAAACTTTTATTGAAATGTGTTAATATGATATACAACTTAAAAAAAATTATCTTTATTTTATGATTGATTGAATTAATCAATTGTTATTTAAAGATATATTATAGAATTTATAATGAGGTTTTCAAAAAGTTAAAAAACTTTACTGTTTGTTTTACAATTAATTGAATTAATTGTTATCTTGTTTTTTTTAACTAAAACGAGTATTTTTCTCTGTATTAAAAATTTGATTGGGCAAAACCATCAACCAATTTACAAGTATGTCTTATGATTACATTTTCTTCATTCCAAAACTACTCAGTTTTTTGAGAAAAACAAATAACAGCTCATTTCTTATGGAATTGATGCTTTAAGCTAGATCCATCATTCAGACTTAGCATTCTTGTGGAAAGTTGGCAACCCCGATTAGCTTTAGAATCTGCATTCTTGTTCAATTCTCGAAGAATACGAAAAAATGACATTGAGTCAAATTCAGTCAAAATGAATTGAATCCTTTGCATAGTTCCATTCAAGGAAAAATTGCTGAATTGTTTATCAGTATTTAGAACTTTAATTAATATTTTTGAATCACTGAATATTTGCAAATCTTTATGTCCGACTTCCTTTGCTAGCTGACAAACTTTAAAAGAGCGAGTATTTCTACTTGATTATTCTTGCTTTGTCTTATGCCCCAATTGAAACTAGTTTCTGACATTCCTCTAGGACACTACATCATACCCCTTGCTCCAGCTATACCCAAATTTTCATTGGATGCTCCATCGAAAAAAAATGATGCTTTATTTCGTCTTTTCCACCTTTCTGAAAATTCATTTTCCGGTAAATCTCATTTGCCATTTTGGTTTTATAAAGGGCTTACCAAAATTCTTTTGTGGTTTTTCCTGCTGCAATGAACCAATCCATTGGTATTCAACTGTTGAGGAGTCAATTTTAATTTGATTTCCCAATGCTTCCAGTAGCATAGACTTTGCTTTTGCTGCTACAATTTCTGGTTTCGAAAATCTGTTATTAAAAATTATATCATTTCGAGCAAGCTAGATTATCCACCAAATGAATTTTGGGATAGCTTGCCAAATATTACTCCATCCAGGACTGATTGAACCAATTATTGGATATCTAGACTTTCAGTTTAAAAACAAATTTTTAGTATCGATGTTCACTAGGGAAGACATCGACAATCCTTTAAGAATCAACACCCATGTCTGTTGAGTGAAGACACAATCAACAAGCAAATGATTTGAAGTCTCTGCAACAAGAAGACATAAACAACATCTAAAAGGGCTGTAGAAACTTCTCATTTCCAAATTGTCACTAGTCAACACCTTCTTGTGCATTACCAGCCATGTGAAAAAATTGACCTTTGGCACACGTGGAGAGCTCCAAACTGATTTCCAAAGTTTTGCTGGGCATGTTGAAGGAAAAATTTGAGCCGAGTGCAATTTGTTTTGAAGAGCAAAAAATCCTAGTCCTGCTGTATATTTTCCATAATTGCTCCATCCCCAACGGTCCTACCGAATGATGAATTGGGGCTTTTCCTATCAACTCTGTCAGCAACAAACTTTTTTGAGAGTGAAGCCATTCCAATAGGTCAAAATGCCAATCTACCTAGTTTCCTTTACTGTCCCATTTTGAAATATCAACTAAACGTAATAACCCTTTATTAACAAGCCAAAGTTTGATCTATATGAGAGAGGAGATAGCTGATAATGGAGCATTTCCTTGAATACTGTCTTTTCACAAAATATTTTTTCTTCCATTTACAGGAATCCGATATAAATACTTTTGGAAGAATTCCAATCCTCTTCGGCATAAATTCCAAGTTAAAAATACTTTGGGAATGTTTACAGCCTAAAGGTTTCTCAAAGTTCCTTCCAGGAGCTATTTTTTCCATAGTACTAACCGAATGTTTACGTTCAGAAAATAGTTGCCACAAATTTTTCCTCCCATAGCAAGATTTGTTAAACCCGGATCTCTGATTTGCAGGCCACATTCTAACACAAGTCTTTTGACAATGTCCCATTTAACTAGATGTGGTATATTTTGGTTTCCTTTACCACCACACCATAGGAAATCTCAAATAAGTTTGGATATCTGAACCATGATTGCTTTTGGCGCTAGGAGGAGCGAAGATTGGTTTATAGGAAGAGCTGTCAGAATTGACTTGATCATTATAAGCTTCCCTGCCTTCGTGAGCCATTGTCCACCCCAAGAAGCAATTTTTGCTTTTAGCTTACTAATTACTTCCAACCAAAGAGAAGGTTTATTTAAAGGCCCAGATATTTGATCTATTCCCAAATGTCAAATCCAGAAAATTCTAAAGGATTTGCAATATTTGATATAGTTGAATGGTCAGTGTTCCAGTTTTACACTGCACTCTTTCTATTGTTAATCATAGCGCCTGAAATGAGACAGAAGATTTTCATAATTCCTTTAAATGCTCTTGCAATCATGAGCGAAGCCCCTCCCAAAAAAAGAGAATCATTCGCAAATAGAGCATGGTTGATGGAGTCAACCCTTGTTGCAGATTTAATGCCTGGAATACTCTTGGCTTTTTTTTTCTGAGGATAATTTTCTACTGAGAGATTCAACCATTAGAATATACAGGAATGACGAGAGCGGGCAGCCTTGACGAAGTCCCGTAGTTGCTTGAAAATATTTTGTCGGTCTTCCATTTATTAAAGGAGCTATCCAAGGTTTATCTGTACAAGCTTGAATCAAATTTACAAAGGCTAAACTAAACCCAAATAAGCGAAGAACTTTATAAAATACAACCTTACCCTGTCAAAAGCATTTGCCATATCAAGTTTGATTAGCATGCCTTTCTCATGTCTTTGAAAGCTAGATTGCATGGCTTCCTGAACTTGGATCACATTATCCAAGATGTGTCTCCCTTTGACAAATCTGCTTTGAAGAGGGGGGATCAACTTTCCTAGCAAAGGCTTGATCCGATTAGCTAAAAGTTTAGAAAGATTTTTATAAGAAGCATTGCAAAGAGACATTGGCCGAAATCTATCAAAAGTTGTCGGGTTAATTTCTTTAGGGATTAAAGGTAGGAAAGTGGAATTAGTGCATCCACCTATTTTAACTTTTAGTTGAAAAGCTTTGATAATCCTCAAGAGATCTTTCTTGATCACTGTCCAACACACCCTATAAAATTGAAAAGAGAGTCCATCTGGTCCCGGGGCTTTATCCGGTTCCATTGACCAAATAAAATCAATAATATCCTCTTCCGTAAATGGCTCCATGAGTTCTCCATTTGTCTCCTTACTAACCAAAGAAGGGCTGTTGGATAAGAGTTCTGAATTTAAATCATTCTCTTTTAACCCAGTTTCACTAAACAAACCATGGATGTGTGATTCAACCACCTGCATTATTTGAGCCTGGCCTTTAAAAACTTGTCCATCTGAGGAGGAAATTTCTGAGATGTGATTGTGAGAGAGTCTTGCTCTATACTGCCTGTGAAAGAAGGAAGTATTTCCGTCTCCTGCTTGTAACCAGGTGCTGCGAGATTTCAATCTCCAGTATTCTTCTTCCTTTCTCAATGCACAAAAGGCGTTGAATTGAGCTTGTTGTTCTTTTTTCAATTTTGCTGAGGTTATTCCTGTTTCATCCATTTCCAATTGGAGTTCCTCTACAAATTTTAACGCCTCTATTCTGTCATTGGATGGAGATTTCACATTTTGTTTAGACCAATCCTTAAGGAAAAGTTTAGTACATTTTAATTTTTGTTCCCAAACAAAATTTAGAGATCCAGTAACAGGCCAAGACCAAGCCTGTGTTACAATGTTCATAAAACCATTACAATCAACCTAGAGTGGGCTAAAACTGTAACGAATTGGCCCAAGATCCTCTTCCTCTTTGAACTGTAACATAATAGGTTTATGGTTTGAGGTTAATTTCAGAAGAATACTCGAAGAAATCATTTTTTTCCCAAAAGGGAGCTATGTACCAAGAAGCAGTTCAATCTTGCTGAGATATTTGCTGCTTGTACTCTGTTGTTAGTCCACGTGAATCTGCCTTTCTTGGGATTAAAGTCAATCATATCCCATAATTGAATAAAATTATCAACTCTTTTTAACATAGGATCCCTTCCACAAACACCTCTGTTTTTATCTTTTGGATCCAACATGATATTGAGGTCGCCAGCCACAATCATGTTTTTAGGTAAATTTGCATCCACATACTCTGCAAGAGTCTTCCAACAATCTTTTTTCTCTTGAAAATTGACAGGAACGTACATATTAAAAATGGATAGAGAAGTCTTACTTGCTAGATGCTGAATTTTAGTAAATATCCAATGCTGAGTTTTAAAGGAATTTTGCAAGGAAAAACTATCCTCTGCCCACAGTGTTGCAAGTCCACCGGATGATCCCCTTGCAATCACTGCGATCCCTGCTTTCTTCTTCCACTTCAATTCACTTATTGATAGGAGAGTTTCCTCAACAACCTTTGTCTCTTGGAACAGAAGTACATTGGGTGAAGCCATTTTTATGAGTTTTTTTACAGATTCAGCTTTTGAAAGATGTCACAGCCCCATGCGATTCCAAGAGACAATGTGCATTACTTAATTATGATAGAAGATTGAGGGCATCCATTTACAGGCCTAGTCCAAGTATTCCTGCCAATAGATATCTTTATCGTGGCTTGACTTCCCTACATCTTCAAGTGTTCAACTTCTTCCTCTCGAACCTTCTTGAGAGATTTTTGACATTTTTTAGAGTACCTCTCTAGAGGGATTGCTGCCCGACCCCATTTCTCCTTTTTTTCCTTTTGATCTATTTACCTGCTTTTCTGTACTGGTTTTTTGGGATTTAGTCCGATGTTCTCCCTTTTCTTTGTCAGCTTCCTCTTCTGCTTTCTTCTTTCACGTTTTGGAAAAATGACCATATCCATGACAATGCCTGCATTTGAATGGCAATTGCTCATAATCGAGCTCCTGCACATGTGACCAATCTGCTACTGTCAACTTAATTGCTTCAGGTTGACCTATCTCTAGGTCGACCTCTACACATATTCTAGCACAAGAATATTGGTCTCTTCTTTTAGCCATGTCTATGTATTTCCCCAATTTGTTTCCTATGGCTTCTAAAGATTTCGGGTTCTAGCAATGAAGAGGAAGATGTGGAAGTCTGACCCAAGGAGGAACTGCTAAGGGGACATCTTGACAATGATCAAAATTTGGTGTCCACTTATTCAGATACAACCTTTGAGGGCCCGTGAAGTATGGACCATTTCGGAAAATTAAATATCTATCTTCTGAATTTTCAAACAGAAATACATAGTATCCCTTGCCTACCAGATGACTTCGTATGCCTGTTGAGATAAGGGGTTTCCAATTCCTTTGAACCCATCCATCAAATGCCTTAGGTGATGGCCAAAGACCTGTAAACTGACCAATAAGACCCTGGTCTACAATATTCATGGCTGTCCAACAAGGATGTTCTGCAGTAAATCCACCGAATGTATATTAGCTAATTTCTTAACAAACTTCTGCTGATTTGGGCTAAGTTGCCTCTTGCTGCTTGCTGCCACCAATCCCCTGAAAGCATCAAGCTTAGAGGAAAGGAAGGATCCTCTCGTGCTGCCATGAATCTCAAATTTCTCCTTTAAACTCAAAATCTTGAAAAACTCACACTTAGTCTTAATGAATCGCTGCAAGAGGTCTGCAACTTCTTAAAATTCAAAACAACCTGCAAAAATCAAGATCTCCTTGCTGGAAGATCAGTCCTTCTCCAAACGCCTACCTAAGCTCGCGATTTCCTCAAAAATACAAGCCTATAACAGTCATAGCCCGGTTATTGGATCAACCGTAAGGGTGACACCTCACGTTCTCCTAAAAAATTCAAGCCTGCAAAAACCGAACTGCAGTTCCTTTTAAACCAGATCAGCCTCCTCCGATGTCAAGGAGCTCAACTGTAACAGTCACAACCCGATTTGGAGCTCAACTGTAACAGTAACAAACAACTCGCGTTCTCCTATCAAACCTGCAAAAACCGAACTACAACTCCTTTTAAACCAGATCAGCCTGCAAAAAACAATCTCTTTGCCGAAGATCTGTCATACGTCTACAGAAGCTCGCACTCTCCAAAATCAAGAACCTTGGTATAGTTGATAGCTATCTCATCCGCAATGAATCAACATTGATCGTCCACTGCCTTCGGAAAATGAATCAACATTGATCGTCTACTGCCTTAGTTTCCTTTCCATGCTCGACAGTTGTTATCTTGTTTTGTTTTTGAAATGCTTTAATATCATATAAAATTAAAAAGCTTTATTGTTTCTTTTTGAATTAATTGTTATTTAAAGATTTATTATAGGATTTATAAGGAGGGTTTCAAAAATTTTATTGTTTTTTTAATTATGATTGATTACTTTAATTGTTACTTAAAGATTTATTATGAAGTTTATAATTATTTATTTTTATTAGATTAGAAAAAGTAAGATAAGTTTTAAAGAGACATTAATAGATCTGATTCATCTTGTTTTTGAAATGTATTAATATTTGATTAGTTGGTTTGTGTTTACTTTTATGCCAGCTTGAAAAATTGTTTTGCAATCGGATTTGATGTTTTCTTCCCATAGATTTCATTCTTTCTATCAAGGGTTGAAAACGTTAAGACAAAGAGATAACTCTGGTTTGATGTTTTCTTCCCAACTAGTTATGTTAGATTTCATTCTTTCTATCCAGGGTTGAAAACGTTAAGACAAAGAGACAACTCTGGTTTGGTGCAGAGCAAGTAAGCCATTATAATAAGTGTGCAATCAATATTTTAGCAAGTAAGCCATTATAATAAGTGTGCCATCAATATTTGTGAAATATGGTGGCTGCTATTTGGTGGAAGATATGTTTTGGGTATGAATATCATTTATAAAATCTCATGCTAATAATATTAGATATATAAAGCAATATTAATAATATTGGGAGTTTGTATTTTCTTTTTTAAACTGGAAAAGAAATGATTTACTTGTACACATGCCATGTACAACATTTGTTTCCGGCTATTTATATCCAATTATTTGTATTATATGCTTATGTTCTATCGATGGTCTCTACTACCCATTAAAATCTCTAACAACTAAAAATTGTTCACTGTTTTATATGGTTGTAGTATAAGTTTGTAGTGGTTGCAGATGTGAAGTTTGCTTGGGATTTGAATAGTGATTTTGTTTTTGGAACTGAGAAGTTTATATAGTAATATACTTCTTTCTTGAAGGATTTAATAAGATGCTTTTGAAATTGGGGTTTTGAGTATTACTGAATAAATGGATGCCTTCATAATAGAAGATTAGAATATCTAAGCATTCCAAATTTTACAAATTAAAGTGACTTCTGTATTAATTATGAAATATTTAGATTTGTATAAGATGATTTATAAGAATATCTTTGTTTTGTTGTAAGTATATCTCTTTAAACAATTTGGTTAATAAAAACTGATTTCTTATATACAAGGTAATATAATGATTAAAAAATTGGTTAATGAAAACTGATTCTTTATATAAAAGGGAAGATAATGATAAAAATGTTTGCATGTTTACAAGTAACAATAATTTTTATATCATTAATTAATTAATTAATTCCATTTTTATTTATTACATTTAGTATTGGGGTTGCGATTTAATGATAAAAATGAAGACATGTGAGGCCACCTACGAAGGTTCAATTTCCTAGACAACTGAATAAGTGAATTTGGAGTTAGATGCAAGTGTTGGGTGCCTTCACACAATAGTACCCCTTTCTCGTAGCAAAACATAAGTGCTTTTGGTAACAATGCTTTGCTCCTCAATGATTGTTTCCCTTGGTGCGGGTAGGGCACTTGTGGTTCACGATCTCTTTGGGCTAATTATGAAGTTTCTGTTGAATTTAAATAAATTTCTGAAAAAACTTGACACATTTCTTTGTCTGATTAATAAGACAACAGTACAAAGATGTCTTAATAGATGGCTAGCTATTACATAGAATTTATTTTATGATTAAATTTTACCAAGAAAATAATACATTCCAAAAAAACTATTTCAAAGTCATATTCTAGATGGATTACATATTAAATTGTAGATAAATGTTCACTATTTTAAATTCAACCCATCCCATGAATGTAAAAATAGGTTCGATAGATAAGGATATATATATGATGAGTCAATCCACCTTCAAGCTCACAAACAAAAGTAAGATATTCTTCATGGTTGATGAGGAGATTTAATCAACAATTGGTTGCTATTTGAAGGGGCTTTGATCCCACTTATATATACACACATTGTGATATATCTTAATATACTCTTCTTCTATGCAACCACACATTCGATCGCTAGCTCAAGAAGATCACTTGGCTCTTGGACAACACTGGTAGGAATTGAACTTTGCTTGTTAGATTTTTATCAATCAGACAGTATTATCTTAGGATCTTATATGAGAGAATAACATGCACAACAATAATCACAAGAGACAAGAGACACAAAGAATTTTCCTCGAGGAAACCATAAAGGACAAAACCATAAAGGAGAAAACCCCTCAACTTCCTCAGAGATAGAATGAGCACCAATGGCAGTAGTAAAACCCAATGACAGAAAATATGATCTAACAACTATTCTCTCTCTCACTTGTGTGAGCACTTCCTCTCTCACTCATGCGCCCCATTTGAGTGAGTGAATGTGACAAATAGAGAGTCTCACTCTCTATTTATACTAGTTTCTGACTTGACAATTTCTTACCAGGGCCGACATCTCTAGGAGAGTCTAATAACCCTAGTGCCCCTCAACTGGGGACTTTGCCCTCTGATCAACAAGGAGGGTTAACCTTAACTCAATTGTGGGGACTATTGCCCCGCCTTACAACGAAGGGCTAACCTCAATGAATTTACATGACTTTATTATATTAATGGCTCTCCCGATAGGAACATTGGGGTACAATGAAATATAAGTGATTCTCCCGATAGGAACATCGGGGTACAATATAAGATATACAAGTGAATACATTCCGAAGTTACAAATACATCAACACTCCCTCTTAACTAGGAAGGTGTTCTCTTGACACAATACATCAGTACAAGTCTTCATCACTGGATCATCGTCAAAACTGGATCATCATCGAAACTGGATCATCACTAGATCAACATCAAATCTGGATCATCATTGATACTGGATCATCATCAAAGCTGGATCATCACTGGATCATCATCATCATCATCATCATCATGATCACTACTTCCACTATCTTGATTAAATGGTGATATCTCTCAATTCTTCTCCTCATAGGAAGTTCTACAGAGCCAGCCCTTTTTCATGCTGGTTGTAGGCCTAACCTCCATGTAGGTCTTCATATTCTTCAACACTTATATCTGTCCCAATCAGAAAGGCCCGCCCAGCACTTACATCTGACCATGGGAGGAACACATCCACCACCATGTCAGAAAGGCACGCTCAACACTCACATCTGACCATGGGAGGAACACATCCACCTCCATGTCAGAGAGGCCCAACACTCACATCTGACCATGGAAGGCCCAACCTGCCACCATGTCAAAAAGGTTAGTCCAACACTTATATCTGACCATGGGAGGCCCAGCTTGCCACCATGTTAGAAAGGCCCAACACTCACATCCGACCATGGGAGGCCCAAGCTTCCACCCTGTCAGAAAGGCTCAACACTTATATCTGACCATGGGGGGCCCATCCTGCCACCATGTCAGAAAGAAGTTTGCACTTACATTTGACCTAGTCAGAAAGGATCTGCAGTTACATCTGACCATGGGAGGCCCAACCTGCCACCATGTTAGAAAGGATCTGTACTTACATCTAACCATGGGAGGCCTAGCCTGCCACCATGTCAGAAAGGCTCTGCACTTACATTTGACCATGGCAGGCCCATCGTGCCACCATGTCAGAAAGGATCCTACACTTATATCTGACCATAGAAGGAACCAATCCTACCATGTCAGAAAGGCTCTTGGACTCATCAACTCCCCTTGGAGGGAACCTCGATCTGGAAAACACCAAGCTTCTCCCTGAAGTACTTGAACTTCACTCTGGCCATTTCTAGCATAGAGTCACATCAGGGCTGATTACATCCAAGGATAACCTACGAGCTTCGCTAGGACCGATTACACTGCGAGGACAACCTACATGACCATTTACGTTTGAGCCACCTACGAGCTTCGCCAGGATTTTATGCTCAGACAACCCGTCTCACCAGCTATGCTAGAACTCCCTCTTTCGAGAGATCTCGATATGGATCACATATTGGAGCTTCACTGCTCCTCTCTGCATCATATAAAAATGCAAGTCAAATCAATCAAATCAAATAGTAGTTTTCAAAAGAAACATACTACCTCCCAAATAGTCGAGCAAGTGGCAACATATTTTTCCACGGCTATTCTCAGCGCCATGAAGGACATCTTCCTGCTAAACCAAGAGATCACATCTGATCCCATACTGAAGCAGCACCCTGAAGTGCTCTTTCTATCAATGGCACTGCCTGCCCAATCTAAATCCACATAACCCTCTAGGTTAGTCTTCTGATTCGCTTCATACTTGATCCCATACTCAACTGTACCCTTCAGGTACTTCACTGCATGCTTTGCAACCATCAGGTGAACATGTCTCAATGTGTTCACAACAAAGAAAATATCTGGTCTCGTATTCGTCAGGTACATCAAGGAACAAATCATCCGACGATACATCGTGGCATCGACCGACTCTGATGAAGCAACACTCAATAGCTTCAGGTTTGATGCCATAGCTGTGGTCATGGCCTTGCAGTCCATCATCTTAAACCTCTTCAGGATCTCTACTACATACTTCCCTTGTCCCAAGGAGATTCCATCCGCATTCTGCCACACCTCCATGCCTAGAAAGTAGTGCATCATATCCAAGTCCTTCATCTCGAACTCGGCAGCAAGTCTCCTTCTTGCAACTTTAATGGGTTCCTCTTTTCTGTTAGGAACAAGTCATCGACATATAACAGGAGCATCACTGGTCTTCCGCCTTCAATTTTGAAGTAAATATTGGAATTTGCTTTACTCTCAGTAAAGCCTAGAGTCATCAGTAAGCTTTCCATTGTGTCGCATCATGTTGAACTTCAGGATCTTTTACAGTCACTCCCTCTTAACTGGAGCATCATTCTCCCTCTTCCTTTCGTACTCTATGCATTGAAACATTATGTACTGGAGCGACAAGTAGCTTCCTCCGCTACTAATATTTTATGAATCCATCTAGGGTCATTGGATACCAAGATCCTCTATCTTGAATCTTTTTAAAAGTTCTTCTCACACCCATCTATGAGCTTGTCATCCTCTAGGATTTCATCTTCAACCTTGTAGCAAAGGTTAAGATCTTCATCACTCTAGGTGATCTTCAAGCTCCTCATGTATGTGTTATTCCATGGGTTCCTTCTGATCTCGTACAAGGCCTTCTTTAATTTGCACACATGAGTCTGCCTGTCACGTGTCTTCACTTCCATTGGCTGCAAATGTCTCTTCGTAGTCTATGCCTTGTTTCCATGAGAAGCCTCGTGCTACGAATCTTTCCTTGTATCCCACAATGTTTCCATCTACTGCATGCTAGATCGTGTAGATCCATATATAAGACATTACAGACTTCCCTTCAGGTCTCAATATTGCATCCTAGACATCATTCTTCTTGAACTGGTATTCTCCTTCCCTTTCTTCTTGGATACTTCTTCATAGCTGGAAGGCTCTGCATCAATGATGTCGCTCAACAGTGTCATAGTAACTAGATTGTCTATGAGGCCTCTTTCTTTCTTTGAAAGTATCATCATATTATTCTTCATCTTGGATTCTTTCTTGAATTGTCGTCACTTGTTCTTCGGAACAAGTCTCATCCTTCTTTTCTTGGAGGTGATTGTACGCGATCTTTCCTACAAGTCAAATGCATTTGTATGGTTAGAAACATTATATAAGGCATATTCACAATGGAAAATTCTTATGCATAAATATATGATCATGCAACTATTTTAGCCAATACAACATTCATCCATATCTCACGAAAAATTTCTAGATGCCTTTCATCTCTACCAAGACATCATTGAGATTGTGCATTAATCCAATATGTCAGCAAAAATGTTTCATTCTAGATAAGTAGCAATGGAGAGTTGTATAGCACCATGAGCTACTTACCCATCACAAGCATATTAATAGTATACTGTCATTAATGCAAACATTCTATCATGCATAACACATCAACTGAATATAAACAAATGCTTAACAAAACAATATCATGAAATGACAATTTAATACTTATCTTTATTTGTTTCGTGGATAGACTCCTTCTTTCAGCTTCATCATCTTCTTCATTCATAACATCATCATTTCTTATCCAAATGCTCAAGATGGATAAGAGGCTCTTCAAGAATTGAGTTCTTCATATTCCTCATCGCTTGAGGGATCTTCTTTGAATCGTGAGCGCTTGATCTTTAGTTGCTCCCATCTTCTCTTCTCTTATTATGGTTCGAGCTTCATCTTGTGTGTGCTCTTCCCAGAGTTTGCTGAAAGTAATCACTTCCTTCTGGCACACATTCCTCGAATGAATGAAACCATGATCTCGGGAAGCCATTCAAGGTGGTTATCACAACTTCTGCATTCTCCACTTCTTCTTCTACCGCTTCAAGTCGTTCTTTGATTTGAGATACCTTGGAAAGTATGACTGTATGGTCTCTGCATTCTGGATCTTCACATTGTTCAACTGTTTTCTCAAAGTCATCTTCCGATTTATGTTCTTCCTTTCAAATAGCTTGGTCAAGGAATCAAACATCTCTTTAGGTGTCTTTAGGGAAGACACTTGTGGTATAAGGTGATCCTTGATTGAATCAACAATGATCTTCTTGGCCTTGACCAAGTTCTTCTTGTGTAAGGATTTAGCCTCATCTCCCTGTGGAACTGGAACCTCTCTACTTATGTAGGTGTCCAATTCATTTCCTTCAAGAACTAGTGAGATACTATACTTCCATGCCTGGAAGTTATCAACCTCACCAAGCTTGTCATCAAGCTGGTGTGATTAGCCATTTTGAAATGAGAACCTAAAATGTAAATAGCAAAAGATTAGATCTTACCGATTTGAGGTGTCCGTCTTGGTTATGGATCTGGCTAATCTAGGGTTTGTATGAGAAACCCTAATTTTAAAAACTTGGAATCTCAAACTTTTGATTGTATAGAAATATAGACCTCTTCAAGGAAAGCTGTCCAATGTACTCCTTTTCTGAAAACAGTGGAGGGAAGCTCCAGGAACAGGAAGCCTTAGTTTTCCAATTTTTTCAGCAGAAATTTCTGATATTGTTTCTAAAGTATGTCGAAAACTATGGCTCCTCTGTGTTTGAAGCTTCACACTGAGGTAGCCTCGCCTGTACTATTTCCAACCCCATAGTTTTGAGTAGATTTGGTTTTACCAATTGGGACTTATGAGTGTTCTCCCAAGGTGACTTCTTTCAGGACTATTCAACATAGCGAACGTGTACAGACTGCCACGTGTCACTGTTTCACCTTCGGGGTCTCAAAATTTTACCACAAAAAGAATAGTCCATTCCCTATTTGGAAAATCTTGAGAAATTTCATTTGGACATTCGTAGCCCATGATAGAAATTATCCACAGGTGTCCTGTTTAGGGATGAATCCTGGAAGAGGTTGGAACCCTGATTTGGAGGAATCATATATCCCATAATATAGGGAATCTGAGTTTGAAATTTTTACACAGTGTAAATAAGGATTTTATCTTCGTCCTGTGAAAATTTCGGCCTCTGAGACATATTCAATCCCTATATATAGAGAATGTGTCAAAACTACCAGTTTTAGTATTTTAGGGTTTTTTAGGTCCAGGGTCAAATTAGGGTTTGAATTTCTCGGAGTTTCACCCAACCAAAAACTTTGAAATTGGTATATAAACTTTGATTTTGATGAGCATATCAATCCTATGCTAGGATCACTCAAAAATTCCTCTTTTGTAAAAATCCCTAATTTCCCGTAGCAAAAACTGAAAATGCCCGGAATCAAATTCTGCTTCGACAGAGAGATGCACCCTTCAATGGAGTGTTATCCTAGCCTCCTTTTGCTGATGGATTGTGGAGAGAGACCCAACAAGTAAGAAGCCCTAGATTCTGCAGCTGCACAGTTTCTTCTTCTCAGGTTAGCTTTGATACCATGTTAGATTTTTATCAATTAGACAATATTATCTTAGGATCTTATATGAGAGAATAACATGCACAACAATAATCATAAGAGACAAGAGACACAAATAATTTTCCTTGGGGAAACCATAAAGGAGAAAACCCCGCAACTTCCTCAGATATAGAATGAGCACCAATTGCAGCAGTAAAACCCAAAGACAGAAAATATGATCTCCAACAACTATTCTCTCTCTCTCTCACTTGTGTGAGCACTTCCTCTCTCACTCATGTGCCCCAATTGAGTGAGTGAATGTGACACATAGAGAGTATCACTCTCTATTTATACTAGTTTCTGACTTGACAATTACTTACCATGGCTGACATCTCTAGGAGAGTCTAATAACCCTAGTGCCCCTCAACCGTGGGGACTTTGCCCTCCGATCAACAAGGAGGGTTAACCTTAACTCAATTGTGGGGACTGTTGCCCCGACTTACAATGGAGGGTTAACCTCAATGACTTTACATGACTTTATTATATTAATGACTCTCTCGATAGGAACATTGGGGTATAATGAAATATAAGTGATTCTCCCGATAGGAACATCAGGGTACAATATAAGATATACAAGTGAATACATTCCGAAGTTACAAATACATCAACATTGCTCACAAGGGAAAAACTCCTTGCTCCTCAACAATGGAAACCCCTTTGGGCTTATCCATCAAGCTAATCAATGAAAAGGGGTTATATTTTTTTAATTTGGCAAAACCCATCATAATTTTCTTTTTAATCATTAAACCATTCACTTATTATCAAAGCGTTGATGTATTTCTAGAAATCACATTGAAGATATTGAATACCACCTTGACAAATATCTCAACGCAAAATGTTTAGATTAGGAAAACGAGTTGCATTCTATATGGATCAAGAGATTAGCTCAATTGGTTACTAATTGGACATTTGACTACTTTTGTTCTAGTAGGTACCGAATTCAAATATCTAAATGAGGTGTACTAGTCTACATTGACAAGCTCCCTTGGGTTTCCCCACAATATTTTATGTAGAAGAAAGTTACAATCTATATTCTCCATTGCAAACACATTGGAAAGGAATATTTTAGCTATGCTATTGTGCAAAAGAAATCATTCTAATTGCATGCATTATCCTTAGCTTGATAATTCTAATGTGGGATAATTTAAGAAACAAGTTCTTAATATGGGGAGGAATGAGGGAGCTATTTGGTAGTATTTTCTTACGAGGTAGGGAAAATGAGACTAAAGAATACCATAGTGTTGACATATTGTCCATTAGGAGTTCCAAGGAGAGTTGGTGCTCGTTTATGATGATAACTTGTATTCTCATCGTGGTAAATTAAAAAAGGGATGGTTAATACCTTACAATATTAGGGAGTAGAGTTGTGGAAAAAGTTTAGAAGACATACTATCATTTCAACTCATGAGTTTTCTCATTTTTCATAAAGATGGATAACCTAAGTTACGATGATAATTTTTTCCTGCACCGCGAGAATCTAGGTGCTTTTCAACTCAGTATGGGGAGACCCTGTCACGTTAGTCATGTCTAGCTGAAATAAATTAAAAATATTAAAAAAAAATGGAAAATATAAATTACATATCGACTTAAATAAAACATAAAAAAAGTTAAACCAATATAGATCCATTTTAAACCTAGATCTATTAAGTACCCAAAGGGATCCAAATGGTAAAAAAATGTACACCTCAACAAATTGGGACCCTCTCGGTGCTTGATAGATCTGGATTTAAAATGGATCTATGCTAGTTAATTTGATGACAAGAATGATTAAGACTTGGATAGTTGGTGAAACTCAATTTCATTTAACGACACTCATTACGATATGCGATTTCATTGTAGTGTGCCTAACAATTTGAATGGTAGGGGTTTATGTATCTTGTGCATGACATTCTCTACCTTGGTCTTTGTACAAGAGCGTGGGGCCATATAGCCCAGTATGGGGGAAACATTGTCACGTAAGGTAACATAATGTAACGTAATGTTACATTACCAGCAATAAAAAGTAATTAAAAAAATAATGTCGGATCATGAAACAAAAAATTAAAACCAAATGAAAAGTAATTAAAAACATCCATATGGGCTCATAAAATAAAATAAAAATAAAAATGACATAGATCCATCTTAAACTCAGATCCATCAAGCAATGAGAGGGATCAAATTTCTTGAGATGTATTTTTTTTTTGGATGTGAAAAAAATAAGGTAAAAAAATTACACCTCAAGAAATGGATCCCACTCGATGCTTGATAGATCTAGGTTTAAGATGGATCTATGCTAGTGTAATCAAGTGGTCATGGATCCATCTTTAGGGAGTTAAAGGTATGGCTATACAATAAGTATTGTTAAACAAATGTCGAGGCCAATTTTTTTGTTTGTGGAGAAGCTGTTTTTTATTTATTGCATAAACACTATATGGAATCACAATAATTGCTAATAGGCAGAAAAACCTAATGATGTAATAGAAGAAATAATGTTGAAGTTCACAAGAGATAGAGAGAGGATCAAACAAATCAAACATAAACACTAATTTTGGAATAAAACGAGAAATAAGAAGCGCCACGACAACAGAACAATTGAAGAGATAAAACAATCCAAGAACAAATGCTAGAGAGAAAAAAAAATATAACACATGATAGAGAGCAACACTTGTTAGATTCCATTAGGAAATTCATTTCTTTAGAAAAATGAATTAATCACTTAAAGGGGAAATGCAAACAAGTGGGTCTATAAATATCCAACTTGAAGATAGGTTGCTTTTACCCATAGGGATTTTCGGGTTCCCATAGACTAAAAATTGCAAGGGTGACCTTAGTGAAGCCTACAAATATAATAATTATAGAATACACTACAACAAAAATCTATCACTAAATTTCTTTTAAGATTCCATTTTTGCTTCCATTTACATTTTTAGTGTAAGTTTTAATCATTTTTAAATGAAAACTTGACATTATTTCACAAGTTGGTGCTAATGACTGTGTTGTAAATGCCTAGTATAGTGCTCAATATTATGTCAGAAATTGCGTCTATTTTAGTATTTTTTTGGGGGGTTGGTGCTAACTTTTGTTCTAGTGTTGTGTCTAGATTAGTGCAAATAGTAGCACCTATAACTAGAATTTTATATAAAACTAAAGTTGAGCTGAACAAATGCTCGCTCACACACCATTTACCAAAATACTTGGAAAATGAAATAAGCTATAATAAATAATTGGTTGAATAGATATTGATATAAAGATGATTTTACAATGATACATGAAGCTTGTGTAAATACCCGTGCAAGAGTTTCCTTGGTGATGAGACACCACCTTTCATAAGGTGTCTTTTAGTTATTTATTATTATTAATAACATTTATTATATATGTTTTTCATTACATTGCCTTCCTCTTTAGAAAGGATTTGTCCTCAAAGCAATTTGAAAAATCCTTTAAGTCTTTGCTCTGTAATTGCATCACATCATTAATTTTTTTTTCGTACTTGATGACACATGACGACATGAATTATTAAGAGATGAACAAAAGTTTCGATATGTAGAGGGATCAATCCATACCAAATCAATTTGATGTTGAACTTTGTGCTTCCACAGTGAATTGATGTCATAGGATTTGAGAGCACTGGTATCAGTATCCTTCATTAGTGGTTCACAATTTTTAGGACATCTACTTCTATAATTGGGATGCTGATAGGGATTTCTTATAACTTTATTTCTCTTAATACCGTCCATAGTGTTTTCTGGTTTAAGCCTTTGCGTATGCTTTTCTTCAACTGTGTTAGCATCTTGAGTAGTGATCTAAACTAGATTTGTAATGATACTTTTTTCTACAAACTGTATTTTTGAAGATTTTGATATCTTGTTCTGTATTTCGTTTAAGTTGTTTTCTAATAGCTCTTTTTCACTCTGAATTTTTTTTATCAATTTTTCTTGCGACATTTATTCGTATTTATATTTCTTACGTTGTTCCTTAAGTTCATAATTATTATTTGAAGACGACAATTTTCGTCTTGCTTTCTTAGAATTTTTCCTTCGATGTCTTCATTATAATGCTCTGCCTTTCGACTATTTTTCAATTTCTTGATATTTGTGACTAATGTTTTGTTATGCTTTCTTAGTCGATATATTTCTTTAGTATGGATGGATAGCGTGTTATTGAATTTCATAATTTCCAACTTATGTGCCTTCTTGGTGTCATCATTCTTCTGTTGTAATTCTTTTATCTGTTGCTGAAGTTGACATATCTCTGATTCTCGGTCTTTTACTTGTTTTTGGAATTTTACAATTTCCTCATCTTTGTCATTAAGACTTTTCTTTAAGCACATTATTTTTTTCTTATTATCGTCAAATTCCTTTTTTTATCTCTTGATTTTGTAATCTTTGATTGAAATCAATTTTGTCCCTTAATTCTTTAATTTGCGTGGACAACTTTTCTGTCTGATTTTTTTGGTCGACATTTTTCTCTTATCTGTATTCTATTCGAATTTTCTATAATTTAATTGTCCTTTCTAAGTCTTCATTAATGTCTTGTAATTCTTTATTGTCTATTTAGTAGTGCCTTAATTTACCTACTAATTTTTCTACTTGTAATTGTAAACTGGTATCCATGGCCTTTGACTTCTTTGACGATATACGGTCTTCCTTTGATTTTGACTTCTTCGCTTTAAAAAAAAATGAATTCCTTCCTTAAATATTAAGGAATAATATCGATAATAATAATAATTAAAGAATAATAATATTATTATACAAATATTATATAGTATTAATATTTTTTTTTAAATTTAAAATTTGAAAATATAATAATAAAAAAAAAAATAATCCCGGTCGGCTAGCCCAAGTGGTTGAGTGTTGTAAGTTGTGAGCAGAAGGTCTCAGGGTCAAATCCCACGGTGGCTATATATTAATATATAAGCGCCTCACTTGATGTCCCCATCGGGTTAGCTCCATAATCAGAGCGAACAAGGTGAGGCCCCTTAGGGTGGGCCCCTTGTGATTTCTTCCTATGGACATAGCAGCCTCGCTCGGGGGTTTGTGAACCAAAACATAAAATATATTTGAATTTGGATAATATTAGGGTTTAAAACCCTACCACATGGGAAGGAAACATGGAATGGAGAAGCGAGATAACGATTAAAAGGGAAGGAGGGAGCCGAGATGGGGCATAATGTAGTGGAGGAGGTAATAAGTGAGTGTAGAGGAGGTTGGGGGAATTGCAACACACAGGAATGGGAGGTGGTATACCGGAAGGAGGGCGGTAGTGGAGATGACAGTCAGGAAGAGGAAAGGTGGAAATACAGAAGAGGGATGGTGGATAGACGACACAAAAGAGGACATGATGAAGGGGAGAAAGTGTGCAGGAGGGCTTTGTGGGATGCGCAAGGAAACACTTTTAGTGTAGAATAGGGGATCCTGCATGGAGCTGGTGAAATGCAAGCTGGTGCAGTGGGAGGAATGCTAGAGCCATGGGGAGAATGAAATGTGGGAGGATCGTGATGGGAAGGAGGAATGTAACGTTGTGGAGAGGTGTGAGGGGAGGTAAGGAAGAGGGAGAAGTGGGAGGATAGGGAGTGATTTAGGGAGGAGCCATGGATTTTTGCGGCACCAAGGAGTAGTGTGGAAGGATGGTCGAAGGAACAAGAACTACATAGACGATTTCGCAACAACAAGGAATAACTGACCAATTGAAGAAATGGTTAATCACTAAATGATAAGGGGAGTTGTGGGATAGGGATAGGGTGAGGAGTACGAGCATGAGTGAGGAAGAGGGAGGTCGTGGCAGTGTGGGGGATCATTGAGGAGTGAAGCGCAAGGGTGTGTAGCTATGAAGAGAGGGGAAAGATGGGTGCCAATGAAAAACATATGCTTGAGAAAGGATGTGTGGGTGCAAAGACGAATCCATGGGAGCATTGAGATGTGTGATGTGGCCAAAGGCTTCTTGTTGGTAAAAAAACAGAATCCATAGACACTTTGTCGAATGTATGGAAAGCAACCAAAATCAGTGGAGGCCCAAGGAAAGTGCAACAATAATAATAAATACATTAAATATTAACTAGTGATATGTAATACTAGGTTAAGGGACGTAGACCTTCATTCATGGCTGTCCACACAATATATAAGGGTGGCTACAAATTGTAATCTATCATCTATCATACATCTTATTTTACATTACTTTCCCTTTATGGCATTTATACGTTACTTATACTGGTTATTCTATTATTGAGGAACTTTGTTCCTTTTAGTGGTATCAAAGCCTCGTTTGGCTGATCTGGGCCTTTGGCCTTAATTCTCAGACCTTGTCTGATTTTTGGCTTATAGCCTTATTTTAGGGTTTCCCTAAAATATTGGACATTGTCCAAAAGAAAAAGAAAAACGTAAAAAAAGAGAAAAGAAAAAAAAGGTAAAAAAACAAAAGAAAAGAAAAGAAAAAGTAAAAAAAAGAAAAGATAAAGTAAAACAAGCACATGGTTTTGCTTTTAAAGTAAAACAAACACATGGTTTTGCTTTCCAGCTTCAACCAGGTTTTACTTTGATTTGAATTATTATAATATAGTTATAATAGTTCAATTTTTTGTTTTATTATTTAAAATAATAAAATAAAGATTTTTATTATATAATAATTAATACAATAATTAAATTAATTATTATTTTAAAAAAACTATATATTAAACTACATATATAGTTTATAAAAACATTAATATAATTATTAATTAATTAATTAATAATTATTATTATAAAAGAAAAAGGGAAGAAACAAAAAAAAGGAAAAGAAATAGAAAGAAATAATATTATTGAATATTATTTTTGGAAAAAAAGGAAAACAAAAAGGGTTATTTAACCTAATCAAAGAAGATCTTCTATCATTAAAAAAACGAAAGAAAAGAAGGCTATACAATCAACCGAAATCCGCTATTAAACAAAAAGACCAATTCGAAAAATTGGAATTCAAGAAGTCATGGCAACTATGATACCAAAATTACAATCATAGTTACGGGCAGTTTTGAATGAGCTAAAAGAGTGCGAAATCGCCAATAATAGTCTACTATTCGAAATCGACAAATATAAACTAAGGATTACTACCTCGGAAATGAATATTGGATTTTTGGAAGATAGTAAAAGAAAACTCATAGAAAGGCTAGCAGATAAAGATGAGAAAATATCACGTCTGGAAGGCATCATTCAAAAACTTGATGACCAGATAATAAAGTCAATAAAAGTCGAAGAACATCCGTATCGGTATATTATCGAATTGGAAGAAGAAATTAGTCATCTTAACAAAGAAGATGAATTGGCGCAAGTACATGAAAAGTTAGGAAATCAGGAAACATAATTACGTCATCATCAACAACAAAAAGAAAGACTCCAACAACAACATGATGACAGTAATAAGACACATAAGTTGGAATTGACAAAAGTCAACAAGGTATTATTAAGCAATACCGACAAGATTTATCGACTACGAAATTACAACAAAACATTGATTACAAAGATAAAAAAATTGAAAAATAGTAGCAAGAGGGAACACTTCGGTGAAGACCTCGAAGGAAAAATATTGGAAAAGCAAGAAGAAAACCAGTTTCTAAATAATCGTAATCAGGAACTACATAATCAAATCAAGGAGTTAGAAATTGAAAAAATGTCGCAAGATGAAAGAATCTGTTGGGGCCTGGAAATTCGCAGGCGACAACAGTAAGGGATTCTCCCCAATCAACGTTCCCAACTAGCCCGTTGACTATTTGGTATAGAGAATCCGTCCGGTTTTACGGTCCGGATACCGTAGGTCAAAGTAACAACAAGGGTTTACCGGTTGCGGCCCGATCCACCGGAATTTGTATTTTTGACTTAAATATGAAATGCAAGTATCTAACTAATTATGCAGGGTGGTGAAGGATGCAAAGAGCATTCACAAAGTGATGCACAGGTTCTTACCTCTCGTCTTAAGCTCGCCATGCATCTGAATCACACATGCAGAAATGAGATGAACAAACTACTTATCTATATGCCTACCTACCTATCTATCTATCCTATCCCCGGGAAGCCAATTTGTAATTAATATGTATGAGTAATGTGGATGTCCACACATAATTAAAAGCAATTACAGATAGCTGACATTAACTTTTACATGCATGAACAATGAAAGATATTCCACAACCAGATAGCTAATTGTTTATGACAAGCATACATTACTCATGGCGGTTATTTCATAAAATAAATCGGAAATCATTAAACAAAGACATAGGTCGTAAAGTTAGAACGATCTCACGATTCATGGATACAATGCTGAAAAACAAAGTAGTTCATCTTTCAACTCTCCATGGCAAAACATTTGAAATCCCACCGACCTTCTTTCAACAGGCAAACTGTAATATTTTATTGCAAAAGGAAGTAGTTCTTCTTACAATAACCTTCCAGTCTTACTGGGAAAAAAGCCCTATTTTCTTCTATGCTTCCTACTTTTATACAAAAGGTCAAAATGGTTGGGCTGCCCAAAGTGACCTTTGGGCTTCCCAACCTTTTGCTTTCCCAACGCTTCATTTCTCAAAACCTTTACAAAAATGTTAAATTAATACAAAATTGACCGGTCCTCTATGAGGAGGGTCCCGCTTGACTTTCTAGGAACTTCTTTCGCGCTGCTGCTTCAGTAGCAAGGCCTTCAAAAGCGCATGGCTCCAGGAACTGAACGTTTATGTCAAACTTCTCGACTTGGTTCCTGATGGCCTTGATTCTTGCTGGGCTCAGCCGTAGCTGATCTTCTAAAAACTGCAGGCTAACGGCTGCGTGGCTTATTTCATTCTTCAGAACTTGGTCATCAATGGCTCTCACCTGCTGCGTTCTGGCCTCCGCCTCTTGATATCTTTGTTGCAATATTTCTAGAAAGGCTTCATGATCCGGGAACTCCTCAAGCCTGTGCTCAGCCTCTGTTTGACATCGGTTGTATGTGTTCAGGAGCCTTCTGAAATACTCTGAGCATGCTCCCTGCGTCTTTTTTACAGCTTTCTTAAAGTCTTCTGCAGTACTGATGGCAAACTCTACTAGGCTGTGATCTCGCCTGAGGGTTTGATGATCTTTGGTTGGTAGTTCTCCTGGAATCTCGGCATCATCTTCTGGTCTTTCCATTCTGGCGTTAAAGACCTCAAGAAAATCTTGGGACCTGTCTACAAAATAGGAGGAAGTTTCTATGATCTCCTCTAACCTGCTGTCCATCTGAAGAACTTTGCATCTTTCTTCTTCCAGAGCAGTCTGCAGCTGCATCATTTTAGCCTTTTGCGCTAGGATATATTCTTTAAATGGCTGCAGATCGACTTGCTGTTCCTTTGCTGTCTCTAGTTCAGCAGTCAGAGAAGCCAGCTGCTCTTTCAGTTCTTTGGTGTATTCAGTATTGGACTCATAGATGATACTCCGTTGCGCCTCTAGGTCCTCCACCTTTGCCATCAATTGTTCCTTCTCATTCTTCAGATGTTCAACTTCCTGTTGCGCATTTTCTAGAGCCTCTTGGGCTGTTCCCTTGGCTTGTATCTCTACCTGAAGGACATGGATTTCACCCTTTGTGGATTCCATTTCCCTTAGCACGTGTTCATACTTCCTCTTAAGTCTGCTACCCTCTCCTCTTTCTTGTCTCAGTGTGTCCTTTAGCTGAGCAGTGGTCTTCTTAGCTGACTCTAATTCAATAATCACCTTGTTCATGTTATTGGCGGAGGCATCAATTAGTGCAACCCCGACTCTTATCGTGAGCATAAGATCTTTGTCTGTCCCTAGCATGACTGCTGTATCTGTGACCATCTTCCCTGATAGATCTTTCACCTCCACCTTCTTTTCCGTCCTCCTCATTATTCTTTTAGTGACCCTGTCATAATATACAGTACTGAAATCAGGGACTTCTTCCCCCTTCTTCTGGACGAAAGGCACTATTTGGAGCATAGGGCTTACAGAAGTGCTAGCAGTAGGTACTTGAAGGATTTGCACCTCAGGGTTTTCCTCTTCCTGACTGTGCCCTGTTGGTGTTTCAGAGGCTGACTGTTGTGTTGACTTTATCTTTTCAGCCTCCTGCCCTTGGAGTTCTTCATTTAGTTTTCTCTGTGCTTCTTCGGCTGCTTGCCTAGCTGCCTCTTCTGTTTCTTTGGCTGCTTCTTTTTCTAGTTCAGCTGCTTCCTGGGAAGCTTTCCTTTTCTCTTCTTCTCCCTTCTGCAGCCACTCCGCAACCTCATTTTCCAGCCTCTGAGCTTCCTCCCTTATCCTTTTGGCTCCTTCTTCAGCTCTGGCTTGTTCAGCTTTGGCCTGCTCTGCCCCTTTTCCACCTTTGGTGGGGTTCTTTGGTTTGAATATTCTACTGAGTGCCGTCATGTTTGGGGCATTCCTGAATACGGATTCTTCACTATCAAAATGATGGGTGTACTCAAAAAACACCTTGTGCTTCTTACAGTGCTCAGCTACTTTACCATGAGTGTCATTTCTTCGGAAAGGAATTTCCCCAAAATGGAACTTCCCTAGTTCCTCTATGAATTCGGCAGCTTGTTTCACATTGGTGAATTTATAGCTACCCAGCTTGAATGGTAAAGGGGGATATGCAGTCTTCTTGTGCTGGAACAAGAAATTACCAATTCCGTCAATGAACACCTGCCTGACCGCCTATTTATGGATTATATAATCCGTTGCATACTTTGGCAGCAGATAAGGTGTCTTCGACCCTCCATACATTCTAAGATACATACCATTGTATGTCAAGAAGTAATCTCCATGTTCCTCTATCACCTACATAGCATCTTCCGACATGCAATTACATTCCTTCCGGAAGATAAGCGTGTATAGCGGCATAATGAAATGCTCACAGACCTCTCTGTAATAACTGTGGTACTGATGAGCCCACAATGGTTTATAAGCTGCATACACAGGCATTCTTTCCCTATCCCAGACACACTTAAGCCCGGGGAAAGGCTGGTTGCATAGTATGCAGTCTATCAAAATTGAACTCATATAGAATTCAGATTTTTTACGGGCTTCTCCTCCTCCCAAGGCTGGTCTGGTAGCCACCTTCATGATGGCGGATTTTTCTATGTTGGCATAAATGGGTTCTTCTTCGAGACCCATGTCTGGAACTTCCCTGCGGGAAATCATTCTGTATATCTCACCCCACTTATACTCAGGCTCAACACCAGAGACACATTGGGTGTCCTCATATATATATTCTGTCTGAGCGACAACCTCTATTGCTGATTGTTCTTCGACCATAGGGGCCTTCTTTTTCTTCCTTTTGGACATTGTAAGTTCTTCCTGCCATGTATAACATTGTGACATTAAGCAATTCGAATTTGCGAACATTGTGCAGCAGTTTATTCTTTCTCAAGTGTATCATGACTATAATGAAATTAAGACATAAGCCCTTCAGGCTGAAGAATTGAACTAGCATGCAATACTGTGCAATGTGATAATATCCTATGTTAATGTGCAAGCAAGAAAATAAACCAACACATGTATGCACAACCTAGCCATGTCCTGACTATCAGAACTACCAGCACGAAATAGACTCAGTGCACTACTACGATATAATGAGCAATGTCCTTCTGCTGTATGATACTAAAACTTGATCAATCATAATTTGGCTGGCATTAAATCTACATTATTTCACAGTATGCCATTTTTTCCACGATAACAACTCATAAAGCACAAGTATGAATTTTAAACGCAAGGTGCAAATGTATCTTTCCAAACTCAAACATGGCTTTAGCAAGGATAAAAAATGGCAATAGCTCATGTTGCTCGCGCAAAGGTAATTACATCAGTGTGGCTATACACTGCAGGCATCAACATTATTTTTCTGCATACGACGCTTTCATCCAACCCAGCTATCTTCAAAACGCAACACTATAGCAGCACAACCCTCAAACCGCCTAGGGTTTCAGAGAAATAAGACCGACAGATGGCATGGGATGGCGCGGGCGAGAAAGTTGGGGTTCGACAACCAGTTAAACAAAAAAAAACACCAGCGGAGAAAAAAATCGACCGCAAAACTTCTTTGGATCTCATCATCCTAAGGGGGACGCTAGGTGCAGGCGGCGTAACGGCCGCCTGCACCACGCCTTCATACACTGCGCGCGGGGCGAAAAAGAACAAGCCGAGGTCAATAATGATTAAAATGCGAGTATTAAAGAAAACGCCCCCCTTCCCAAAACGAAAACAGTTAACCTAACGGTAAATCTCAATACGCGGGTGCAAAACGCCGGGCGGGCAAGGAAAACGACTATGGCAAACCAAAATGGCGGTGAACCTTTGTACGTATGTAAAACGGGGCTTTCCTAAAACATCTAACCGCAGCATAAAAAATCTTGAAAGGAACAAAGCATGGCGAGAATGGCCTACCTGGTCACAACGTGAAGCTGACGGGGCGAGGACGGTTGAGCTTCCAACTAACACCTGGACGCAAACACCGGTACGATAGTCCACGGGGGTAGAGGAATCGACAGCGCAGAGAGGAAAACGACAGCTCGGGCCAAAATAAAATAATACCATATTCCACACCACCCCTCGTATATATAACAAGGTCGCACGTGTGACGGGTCATATCGGGTGGGGAACGAAAGTGAATCGGGCGGCGAGAATCCCAGACCTTCCGCAATGACGGACAGTTACCATCCTCAACTCATCCATTAGCGATGAATAAACGCATGAAAAATAACGATGATCGGGCGTTGGCGGGGCCTGAGATCGGAGGCTAGCAATCTGGACTCTTCCGCAACGACGGAGGGAACAGAAGTTAACGAACTCCGATACACACGGATCGACGAGAAAACAAAACCTCAGAACCCCGCATGGTCCGGAACGTCGGAGACCAAACAATAACCCATCCGCAACGTCGGCTAAGGAGATATTCATCCCCTTCCGACGCAGAACAAATGTCCACCCGCAACGGTGAAGAATCGAAAGCCGCCCGCAACGGCAAAATACAAAGCAACAAACCTCCGCAACGGCGAAAAGAAAAACCAATGACTTAACTCCCGATTCAGAATGATTTCGAAGGGTAAGCAAAAAGCAACGATGAGCTTGATTATAGATGGGATCATTCTAAGCATTAATGGAGAAAACAGATCGATTGATAGCAATTCAAAGTGCTGTAAACATTCCAAAAATCCATAGACCAAACCGAGAAGAAAAACCAACTAAATCAAAGTAGAGGAGGGTCCTAAATTTTTTAGAATTTTGGGAAATTGTTGCAGGTGCAACAATTGGCGACTACCTGGTGAACCCCAGATTTCTGAATCAACTCTCTCTCCCAACTTAAGACTGTCTGAATAAAATTGAAATCTTCTAGATGTCTGTATTCCTAAGCAAGCCAACTTATGCATTAAATTACTTAGAAGAAGCCCATCTTTTCGGGAAAAGGTAACATCAGCAGTATTTCAGGTCTGAATAACTCTTTTGAGGCCAAATGGATGAGGTTTATTTTACCTGCCCTTTGGTAGTTACATCCTAGACACCACAGGATTGTGACAGAGAGTAACAACATTATCCTTTTGTTCCTCATTCCCATGCCAATTTGCACTTTTGTGCCTTCTGAACTTTAGTTTTTTTTTGATATGAGTCTTCTTGCAGGCCTTTCTTACTGAATTGTAATTCAGGATCCTCTATCCCATAGTGTCCTTTTGTGTGAACACTATACTTCGTAGTTCAGTTCACGGACGGAGAGGATCTTATGGCCATTTGGTACTTTATGCTTTGAGATTAATGCTTTTTCGAGCTTTGCTTTGATATGTCTTGTTTCTTTCAGGAGATTTGACTCTTAATATCTTTTAGCCTTTTCTTAATTAATGGCTTGGGATCATTTATATATGATAAACTATCCCACTCTGCTTCCTTTCCGTGGGTCTTCTACTGTCACTCCCTTGGGTATTTAGGATGTGAAATAGGTGGAGCCTCGAAATAGTACTTCAGACCTTTCTCACTTCTGAGTTATTTACAAGGGTTAAGTGAGACTTCAATAAATGCATGCCAGTTAGGAATACGGTTACTAGAAGACACTCTGTACTTTTAAGCACAGTCTTTCAGTCAATATTTTAGTTAATAAAGAACCCTGATGTTTCCATTGCAACCAAGAGCTTGCCTCTTTATTCAAAATCAAAAGGAAAACTAGCAAAGCTATAAAGAAAATAGCAGCAAAGCAAGTAATCAAAAGAAAGAAACCTCAAAGCACTAAAATAAGAAAACAACATAAGCAACAAAGCAATTTATTTATGTACAAAAGAAAACAAAAATTTTGCCCATTCCTGAAAAATTATAAAATTAAAAAACTGAGGAATGAGCTGGATTTAGACATGGATTGCCTAACCATGGTCCAACTGTGCTGTTATTGAAATGGAACCCATATCTAAGATCCTGCAGTCATTTCTTTCAGCCTGAGGGAGTTTAAGGAGCTCAGGCTGAGTGCCCGTCATAGGACTGGCCCTTTTTGCGGTATGATGCTCTAGCTTAAGCTCAGTGAGATAG
This sequence comes from Pseudotsuga menziesii, assembly GCA_001517045.1. Taxonomy (NCBI): domain Eukaryota; kingdom Viridiplantae; phylum Streptophyta; class Pinopsida; order Pinales; family Pinaceae; genus Pseudotsuga; species Pseudotsuga menziesii. Next base: position 431,987 of record LPNX010668176.1, on the reverse strand, counting down.
TTTCCCAGGATAGAATTAGTAGACTCATTGCCTTCTCCTAACTTAGTGATAGTATACTCCATATATGGTTCTCTCAGAATTTTTATATGAATTGGGGTACCCTTGAGAGGCAACCACAGATGAGACCAATCTGAAGCAAAATATCCTTTCAGCCTGGCGGTCCAATCTCGGTTGAGAATGAGCCCATATCCCCTTGGTATATCAGCCACCATAATGTCAATAAATTGGCATATTTTGTTGTTTGCAGCCAAACGAATGAGGACATTTTTCATTTCACCCACCACCTTGACTCCTGTGCGATCTAATTGCGTTACTTCACGAGGTGTGGACTGTAGCTGTCCATTAATCCTTTTACAAATCTCAAGGGGAATCACATTTACTGATGCTCCAGAGTCTACTAAGCAATTATGCACATTTTAATTCAGCATCTCTAGAGTCAAGAGAAAAGGAGGGGTGTCAAGGTTTTCTTTCCAACCTGGTTCTTGGTCTTCTTTTCCTAGTTGGTTTTGAATAGGTATATCCTTTGTTAGCTCTTGAGTTTCATCAGAGTTTTCCCCACTGACCCCTATCTTTTCCTCTACAGGATCGACAGTCTCAGTGGTTGGTTCTGTCCTCTGGTTGAGGGTATTGTTCTGATGCGTTTTGCCCTCGTCCAGTTTCTTAACATTCTCCTGCAAACTATTAACCTTAGAAATCATTGTATTGTCTTGGATTGTGCAAACTTTGTCCTTTCTAGTTATGGATGTGCATTCAGATTTAGGAGTGTCATCTTCAATGTTAAACAGTGAAATACCATTCCATGAGAACATAGTATCATCCTCTGGTTTGCTTATGATCTGTTTCTCCTTTTCTTCCTCACCACTGTCCCTAGTCAATTCTGGGTCCAACAACTTATTCATCACCAATGTCATTGAATGTAACCATTGAGGACACTTCTTCTCAGAATGGGGTTGTTGATGAAAGGTACAGAAATTATCCCCTCCTATTTCTGTTATGTTTATTGATGCCAAATTAGGAGGTGGGACTTGCCATTGGTTGTTATCTTCCTTTTTTGGATAGTGTGGCTTATTGGTTTTCTGAATGTCCCTCTCCTTTTCTAGATCTACAATTCGCTTGGACATTTTCTGAAGCACTTTCATCATCTCATGATAATCATGTGGTTGATCTTCTCTAGGTTTAAACAGCAGTGAGCTTCTTCTTACAGTGGTCTTCTCTTCACATGAATCAAGGTAATCCTCTATACTCTCACCTTCTGCCTCTACTCTTTCGGCCTCCTCATAAGTTTCCACCAATGTAGGCTTGACTTTCATTTTGGCAAACATGGCCAGCTCAGGACCTAGGGCTGAGGTATAATACTCAATTAAAACTTTGTCTGAAGGTCTGTCCATAGCAGAATTTTTTTTTAAGTACAATGAAAATCTCTGAGTGAAACTATGTACCTTTTCGTTCCTCTCTTTTCTTAACAAACCAAGCCCTTTCATCAATGAGGCATGTGTCTTCTGAGTTGTGTATCTACTTCTGAAAACCCTTTCAAAGGTGTCCCAATCTGGAATGGAGTTTGCAGGTAGACCAAAGTACCAAGATGCTGCTGCTCCTTTCAGAGTGTGTGGAAAAAGTCTACAAACCACATCTTCATACTCCCCAGCCCTTATCCCTTCTAATGTTAGGTAGAAGCTTTGAAGGTGATCATCTACAGCGATATTTTCCACAGGGTCAAACTTAGGCAAGAGCTTGTCAAAGGCTTGAGGTAAATTATGCAAAGGAGGTGTTAAGTTCAGAGGGGACTGAGCTCTCCATGCCGGCAGAGGGTTGGGTTGATTACCAGCCATGAGCAAAGGTAAACAGATAAGCCACTGGGAAAAACAATCATTCAAGGATAGCATCGAAAACTGTGAACACTTGGGTTGGGTTGAAAGCTTCAAACATCTGCTGGTAGGATGGTTTCGGGAAATTAAGTTCCACGGCCAACCTTTTACTGGCGGCCCTCCTTCTAGCGCCAAAACTGTTGGGGCCTGGAAATTCGCAGGCAACAACAGTAAGGGATTCTCCCCAATCAACGTTCCCAACTAGCCCGTTGACTGTTTGGTATAGGGAATCCGTCTGATTTTACGGTCCGGCTACCATAGGTCAAAGTAACAACAAGGGTTTACCGGTTGCGGCCCGGTCCACCGGAATTTGTATTTTTGACTTAAATATGAAATGCAAGTATCTAACTAATTATGCAGGGTGGTGAAGGATGCAAAGGGCATTCACAAAGTGATGCGCAGGTTCTTTCCTCTCGTCTTAAGCTCGCCATGCATCTGAATCACACATGCAGAAATGAGATGAACAAACTACTTATCTATATGCCTACCTACCTATCTATCTATCCTATCCCCGGGAAGCCAATTTGTAATTAATATGTATGAGTAATGTGGATGTGCACACATAATTAAAAGCAATTACAGATAGATGACATTAAATTTTACACGCATGAACAATGAAAGATATTCCACAACCAGATAGCTAATTGTTTATGACAAGCATACATTACTCATGGTGGTTATTTCATAAAATAAATTGGAAATCATTAAACAAAGACATAGGTCGTAAAGTTAGAACGATCTCACGATTCATGGATACAATGCTGAAAAACAAAGTAGTTCATCTTTCAACTCTCCATGGCAAAACATTTGAAATCCCACCGATCTTCTTTCAACAGGCAAACTGTAATATTTTATTGCAAAAGGAAGTAGTTCTTCTTACAATAACCTTCCAGTCTTACTGGGAAAAAAGCCCTATTTGCTTCTACGCTTCCTACTTTTATACAAAAGGTCAAAATGGTTGGGCTGCCCAAAGTGACCTTTGGGCTTCCCAACCTTTTTCTTTCCCAATGCTTCATTTCTCAAAACCTTTACAAAAATGTTAAATTAATACAAAACTGACCGGTCCTCTATGAGGAGGGTCCCGCTTGACTTTCTAGGAACTTCTTCCACGCTGCTGCTTTAGTAGCAAGGCCTTCAAAAGCGCATGGCTCCAGGAACTGAACATTTATGTCAAACTTCTCGACTTGGTTCCTGATGGCCTCGATTCTTGCTGGGCTCAGCCGTAGCTAATATTCTAAAAACTGCAGGCTAAGGGCTGCGTGGCTTATTTCATTCTTCAACACTTGGTCATCAATGGATTTCACCTGCTGCGTTCTGGCCTCCGCCTCTTGATATCTTTGTTGCAATATTTCCAGAAAGGCTTCATGATCCGGGAACTCCTCAAGCCTGTGCTCATCCTCCGTTTGACATCGGTTGTACGTGTTCAGGAGCCTTCTTAAATACTCTGAGCATGCTCCCTGCGTATTTTTCACAGCTTTCTTAAATTCTTCGTCAGTACTGATGGCAAACTCTACTAGGCTGTGATCTCTCCTGAGGGTTTGATGATCTTTGGCTGGTAGTTCTCCTGGAATCTTGGCATCATCTTCTGGTCTTGCCATTCTGGCGTTCAAGACCTCAAGAACATCTTGGGACCTGTCTACGAAATAGGAGGAAGTTTCTATGATCTCCTCTAACCTGCTGTCCATCTGAAGAACTTTGCATCTTTCTTCTTCCAGAGCAGTCTGCAGCTGCATCATTTTATCCTTTTGCGCTAGGATATATTCTTTAAATGGCTGCAGATCGACTTGCTGTTCCTTTGCTGTCTCCAGTTCAGCAGTCAGAGAAGCCAGCTTCTCTTTCAGTTCTTTGGTGTATTCAGTATTGGACTCATAGATGATACTCTGCTGCACCTCTAGGTCCTCCACCTTTGCCCTCAATTGTTCCTTCTCATTCTTCAGATCTTGAACTTCCTGTTGCGCATTTTCTAGAGCCTCTTGGGCTTCTCCCTTGGCTTGTATCTCCACCTGAAGGACATCGATTTCACCCTTTGTGGATTCCATTTCCCTTAGCACGCGTTCATACTTCCTCTTAAGTCTGCTACCCTTTCCTCTTTCTTGTCTCAGTGTGTCCTTTAGCTGAGCAGTCGTCTTCTTAGCTGACTCTAATTCAATCATCACCTTGTTCATGTTATCGGCGGAGGCATCCATTAGTGCAACCCCGGCTCTTATCGTGAGCATAGGATCTTTGTCTATCCCTAGCATGACTGCTGTATCTGTGACCATCTTCCCTGATAGATCTTTCGCCTCCACCTTCTTTTCCGTCCTCCTCATTATTCTTTTAGTGGTCCTGTCATAATATACAGTACTGAAATCAGGGACTTCTTCCCCCTTCTTCTGGACGAAAGGCACTATTTGGAGCATAGGGGTTACAGGAGTGCTAGCAGTAGGTACTTGAAGGATTTGCACCTCAGGGTTTTCCTCTTCCTGACTCTGCCCTGTTGGTGTTTCAGAGGCTAATTGTTGTGTTGACTTTATCTTTTCAGCCTCCTGCCCTTGGAGTTCTTCATTTAGTTTTCTCTGTGCTTCTTCGGCTGCTTGCCTAGATGCCTCTTCTGTTTCTCTAGCTGCTTCTTTTTCTAGTTCAGCTGCTTCCTGGGCAGCTTTCCTTTTCTCTTCTTCTCCCTTCTGTAGCCACTCTACAGCCTCATTTTCCAGCCTCTGAGCTTCCTCCCTTATCCTTTTGGCTCCTTCTTCAGCTCTGGCTTGTTCAGCTTTGGCCTGCTCTGCCCCTTTTCCACCTTTGGTGGGGTTCTTTGGTTTGAATCTTCTACTGAGTGCCGTCATGTTTGGGGCATTCCTGAAGACGGATTCTTCACTATCGAAATGATGGGTGTACTCGAAAAACACCTTGTGCTTCTTACAGTGCTCAGCTACTTTACCATGAGTGTCATTTCTCCAGAAAGGCATTTCCCCAAAATGGAACTTCCCTAGTTCCTCTATGAATTCGGCAGCTTGTTTCACATTGGTGAATTTACAGCTACCCAGCTTGAATGGTAAAGGGGGATATGCAGTCTTCTTGTGCTGGAACAAGAAATTACCAATTCCATCAATGAACACCTTCCTGACCGCCTCTTTATGGATTATATAATCCGTTGCATACTTTGGCAGCAGATAAGGTGTCTTCGACCCTCCACACATTCTAAGATACATACCATTGTCTGTCAAGAAGTAATCTCCATGTTCCTCTATCACCTGCATAGCATCTTCCGACATGCAATTACATTCCTTTCGGAAGATAAGCGTGTATAGCGGCATAATGAAATGCTCATAGACCTCTCTGTAATAACTGTGGTACTGATGAGCCCACAACGGTTTATAAGCTGCATACACAGGCATTCTTTCCCTATCCCAGACACACTTGAGCCCGGGGAAAGGCTGGTTGCATAGTATGCAGTCTATCAAAATTGAACTCATATAGAATTCAGATTTTTTATGGGCTTCTCCTCCTCCCAAGGCTGCAGCTACGCAAGAAGAGAGACTACTTGATACTAGGCTAGCCCAGTTGAAGACTGTTCCTTCTGTCGCCACATGGAATATAAGGGGTATCCACTCAAATTTGAAAAGTCTGCCATTGGCTCTACCAAAGATCCTATTTAGCATCAGAGCTATAAATCTGTAAGGAGCTCTTAAACTCGCTGTATCATAATCCTCAGTTGTTCTGTGTCGATAGAGCTTTCCCAGCAAGAGCATTCTCCTCAGGGTCTCCACCAAATCCATCCTGAGGTTATCCAGCCAATCATTAGATATAAATACTTGAGGTTCTGGCAAGTGGTAAGCTAACGCCACATATCCAGGGCTAAATGCAGCATAGCCCTGACCTTCGACATTTCCTATAAGCATTGTGTTGTTGTTTGTATGGGGCAGAATCCATCTCATTACATCAGAGCATGGGAACAGCTCTGGTCTGGTAGCCACCTTCATGATGGCGGATTTTTCTATGTTGGCATAAATGGGTTCTTCTTCGAGACCCATGTCTGGAACTTCCCTGCGGGAAATCAGTCTGTATATCTCACCCCACTTATACTCAGGCTCAACACCAGAGACACATTGGGTGTCCTCATATATATATTCTGTCTGAGCGACGACCTGTATTGCTGATTGTTCTTCGACCATAGGGGCCTTATTTTTCTGCCTTTTGGACATTGTAAGTTCTTCCTGCCATGTATAACATTGTGACATTAAGCAATTTGAATTTGCGAACATTGTGCAGCAGTTTATTATTTCTCAAGTTTATCATGACTGTAATGAAATTAAGACATAAGCCCTTCAGGCTGAAGAATTGAACTAGCATGCAATACTGTGCAATGTGCTAATATCCTATGTTAATGTGCAAGCAAGAAAAGAAACCAACACATGTATGCACAACCCAGCCATGTCTTGACTATCAGAACTACCAGCACGAAATAGACTCAGTGCACTACTACAATATAATGAGCAATGTCCTTCTGCTGTATGATACTAAAACTTGATCAATCATAATTTGGCTGGCATTAAATCTACATTATTTCACAGTATGCCATTTTTTCCACGATAACAACTCATAAAGCACAAGTATGAATTTTAAACGCAAGGTGCAAATGTATCTTTCCAAACTCAAAGATGGCTTTAGAAAGGATAAAAAATGGCAATAGCTCATGCTGCTTACGGAAAGGTAATTACATCAGTGTGGCTATACACTGCGGGCATCAACATTATTTTTCTGCATACGACGCTTTCATCCAACCCAACTATCTTCAAAACGCAACACTATAGCAGCACAACCCTCAAACCGCCTAGGGTTTCAGAGAAACAAGACCGACAGATGTCGTGGGATGGCGCGGGCGAGAAAGTTGGGGTTTGACAACCAGGTAAACTAAAAAAAACACCAGCAGAGAAAAAACTCGATCGCAAAACTTCTTTGGATCTCATCATCGTAAGGGGGACGTTAGGTGCAGGCGGCGTAACGGCCACTTGCACCGCGCCTTCATACACTGCGCGCGGGGTGAAAAAGAACAAGCCGAGGTTAACACTGATTAAAATGCGAGTCTTAAAGAAAACACCCCCCTTCCCAAAACGAAAACAGTTAACCTAACGGCAAATCTCAATAGGCGGGTGCAAAACGCCGGGCGGGCAAGGAAAACGACTACGACAAACCAAAACGGCGGTGAACCTTTGTACGTATGTAAAACGGGGCTTTCCTAAAACATCTAACCACAGCATAAAAAATCTTGAAAGGAACAAAGCATGGCGAGAATGGCCTACCTGGTCACGACGTGAAGCTGACGGGGCGAGGACGGTTGAGCTTCCAACTAACACCTGGACGCAAACACCGGTACGATGGTCCACGGGGGTAGAGGAATCGACAGCGCAGAGAGAAAAACGACAGCTCGGGGCAAAATAAAATAATACCATATTCCACACCACCCCTCGTATATATAACAAGATCGCACGTGTGACGGGTCGTATCGGGTGGGGAACGAAAGTGAATCGGGCGGCGAGAATCCCAGACCTTCCGCAACAGCGGAAAGTTACCATCCTCAACTCATCCGTTAGCGGTGAATAAACGCGTGAAAAATAACGATGATCGGGCGTCGGTGGGGACTGAGATTGGAGGCCAGCAACCTGGACTCTTCCGCAACGGCGGGCGATGCATAACAACGTTCGTAACTCATATCGGCCACCCGGAGGCTCTACATCGGAAAACCAAAACTCGAACACGCCCGCAACGGCGGAGGGAACAGAAGTTAACGAGCTCCGATACACACGGATCGACGAGAAAACGAAACCTCAGAACCCCGCATGGTCCGCAACGTCGGAGACCAAACAATAACCCATCCGCAACGTTGGCCAAGGAGATATTCATCCCCTTCCGACGCAGAACAAAAGTCCACCCGCAACGGTGAAGAATCGAAATCCGCCCGCAACGGTGAAATACAAAGCAGCAAACCTCCGCAACGGCGAAAAGAAAAACCAATGACTTAACTCCTGATTCAGAATGATTTCGAAGGGTAAGAAAAAAGCAAAGATGAGCTTGATTATAGATGGGATCATTCTAAGCATTAACGGAGAAAACAGATCGATTGATAGCAATTCAAAGTGCTGTAAACATTGCAAAAATCCATAGACCAAACCGAGAAGAAAAACCAACTAAATCAAAGTAGAGGAGGGTCCTAAAATTTTTAGAATTTTGGGAAATTGTTGCAGGTGCAACAGAATCGAAAAGATTCAGAATCATAACAAACTATTGGAGAACCAAGAAGCACAAATCCAGGAAAATGCACCTAAAAATCAAATCAAGGAAGTGAAGACAGTCCTTGCTGTAGTCCAAAAGAAAGAAGAACAAACAACACCTACACCTTCCAGACATCCTAATTATAATCGTCATTTTGACCAATGACAGGGTCAAAATGAATATTCACAGAAGACTTATGTGGACTTGTGAAAATATTGACATACTAAGCAACAATTGAGACGAATTGTCCCACAAAATGATCTCAGAGCTCCGATAAAAATATATCTAGGATGGACCACAACAGATACGATGCGACAATTCTCCTGGGGAATATGTAACTTGTATTGGCTCATTTCCTCAAATGTCGCAAATACAAAGAAGAAGGATCCCAAGACGATCATTCAAAGGAAATCAGACATTGCTATCAATACAACTTTGAGGACAATGCTTCCCTTAAGGGGAAGGCAATGTAACAATAATAATAAATACATTAAATATTAACTAGTGATATGTAATACTTGGTTAAGGGACGTGGACCTTCATTCATGGCTGTCCACACAATATATAAGGGTGGCTACAAATTGTAATCTATCATTTATCGTACATCTTATTTTACATTACTTGCCCTTTATGGCATTTATACGTTACTTATACTGGTTATTCTATTATTGAGAAACTTTGTTCCTTTTAGAAAGGGCAAGGATCTAATACCAAATGAGTCGAAAAAATGTTCACTCACACACCATTTACCAAACTACTTGGAAAAAGGAACTAAGCTATAATAAATAATTGGTTGAATGTAAATTGATATAAAGATGATTTTACAATGATACATGAAGCTTGTATAAATATCCATGCAAGGGTTTCCTTGGTGATGAGACACCACCTTTCATAAGGTGTCTTTTAATTATTTATTTATTATTATTAACATTTATTAGGTATTTTGTTCATTACAAAAGTGGAAGCTATAATTGGTGCCAGTTTCTGTTGAGCATGGTTGTCATCGATGACAAGCCATTAATGACAAAGGATGTGGTTGTTGATGATATGGAAAAATCAGTGAATGACTAGGACAAATACTTAATGACAAGGACAAATACTTGGGTTTTAGAACTCTACACATGGTTGAGATGCCCTTACAAGTGCCCCTACACCTGTGCACATGATGGAGCTTGGCATATACATCCTTGGACATTCCTTGTGGTCATTTGTTGATAGGAAATGCTTTAAATCCATTGAAATAATGATTTTGAAGCCAAAATCTCATTACACGCTCTTGAAATGTTGAATCCCTTGAAGTCTTTGAAGCCATCTTGTATAAAAATGAGGATGATATTCTTGAAAAAGTCCTTGTTCCCACTTGATTGATGGCGTTGGGGTCCTTGATACCCTTGACATGATGAGTATATGGTGTATACCTCCTCCTTGTTGATATGAAGTCTATGGATGTGAATACCATTGAATCCATCATGATTTTGATGATGTCCATTGAAGCCCTTCACCTTGGTTGTTAACGCTTTGACCTAACGTGGTTTATGGTTTGTTTTTTGACATCCTTGTGAGGCTTTTGACATCCTGAAATAACTTGAAGAATTTAAGGGTATTATACCAAGTAATTTTAAATAATCTCATCATAGGGAGATATTCCTTGTCAATCCCTTTCCGGTGATATGAGGAGCGTCTTCTAACTCCTTATGATTGAAGAGATATGAAATTTCAAAGTTGATGTACCCCACCTTTTTGGGTTAGACGACCAAACACAAGATAATTTAAGAACATAAAAACTTATTATTTGGTATGTCGGCCCAATAAAATATATATGGAAAATTAGTTACTCATTTAATATGAGAAAAATTCGAGGTTTGAGCTCTGAAATTTGTATGACATTGTAGCAGCCGCAGGCACAGTAAAGTGTGGACTAATATTTTATAAAAAACTCTGATTTAGCTCTGTATTTGACATGACATATTATTTTGGTTGGAGAAGAAATATGAAATCCTGCTTGAAGAAGTTTGGTGTTTGGGAGATTGTGATCAATCCATTGATTTTGTCCAATAACAAGACTAAGTCAGTTGCATAGAAATATTCCAAGAAGGACAATGCCATTGCCTTGAAATTTCTTATGGATGGACTCTTAAGCTCTGTCAAAGAGAGTGTAGGAGAATACACTTAAGCCAAAGACCTATGGTTTAAGCTCTAAAATGAATACCAAAAAGGAAACCAAGACAGAAATATGGAAACAAAATTCAAGCCCACTAAAGATGCGAAGCAAGAAGAAAAGGAAGTGAAAGCTTTAGACATCAATGAAGGTGATGATTATTTTGTTTGCAATAGCTTTGGTTGTGATGACATTGAAAATGATCTTGAAGATGCTAAGAAATATTTCCTAGCACGCCTTTTGATGGACATCGATCTCAGATACAATTTGAGGCTCAAAAGGAATATTTTGGGGTCCTTTGAAAAGTACCATGAGAAGTTAAGGATACACTCAAGAAAATCAATCACAAGAAGACAAGTTTACAAGATGAACTAGAAGTCAAAATAGATTAAATTGAAGGATTAAACACCAAACTGATAAGTCAACAAGGAGAGTCTAGTGAAGAGCTAGAAGAGCTCGAAGAAACAAGAAGGGCCAATATTGCATTGAAGACATCTAGATGAAGAAACAAAATAGAAGAAGTCTTGAAGAATCAGTTGGATGAAAAGGAGATGAGATGCCAAAATATTGAAATGGAGGTGGTTGAATTCAGGAAGAAAGGTGAAAAGTCAGATGCATATGTCAAGTTCAAAAAAAACTTAATCATCCTAGATGAGACCCTGTACTGTTAGAGATCACCTTTTGATAAATCTGGCCTTGGCTACAACTTGGGAAAAGAAAAGTCCGTATCAAACACATGGAGGCCTAGCAAGTATGAGGCAGGCCCTTCATTCTCCAAAAGTGAAAGAAATGTTGCTCCTCATGTACCTTCAGAGAATGAAGAATACCTCAAAATATCTGAAAGACATTAAGGAGTTAATCCTACTCCTCAAAACAAGTTCATAAAATAGACATTCTCTAGGGAATTAGGCATCCAGGTATGAAAACAGTTTCAATGGTTATTGCTACTCATGTAATGATTTTGGTCATAGGGCATTGGATTGTAGATCTCATGCAAGAAGTTTTGGGCCTCCCAACAATATAGTAATATGTTGGACATGTAACCGCGTTGGCCATATTGCTGCCAATTTACATACCATGAGATGGTTCTATTGTTATGGCTTTGGTCACGAAGCCCAATACTGTGCAAGTTCAAGAAGACAATCTATGATGAGTCCCTCGTACACATAAGCTAGAAGAACCTATGAAACATGGAAGATGATAAATGCAGGGAGAATTGAAGCTCAAAAGAAATGCGCTCAAAACAAGGGACTCTCTTAGGTATGGGTGAAAAATAATGTTTTGTTGAATGTGAATGAAGTCGATTAGTTTAAAGAAGATGGTTTTCATATGGAAAGGCAAGCTTGAGGTGTTTCAAAGACCTTAACACACCTTGAGTTCATGGAGTTTGGAGGATGGACTAAAGGATAAATGATGGTAGCTCCATGTAGTGAAACAGGTCCAAGGATCGTAGCTATAGTTTGAATTTTTATAGGGGGAGTAAGTATTAGAATAACCAAAAACCAATTCCCATAATTAGGATAAAATAATTAATCTTTTTTATTATTTTCCTAGGTCCTACACTAGCTAGTAGGAATCCACTTGCACCATTTGGTCAAAAATTGCCAAAAATGCCTCTAGGAGTTCCTTCATCATATTCTGGATAAGATTATGCCAACTCTACAGACTTCTTAGTTTAGTAAGTGTGCATTCCTGCCTTATCCTGAGTTTGACTGCTTTTAACCAACTTTTAAGGAAAAAGGTGAAAGCTAGTCACATGGCAATTGCCTTGTTTTTTGCACAACTCATATTCCATATTTTTCTCTCATGAAAGCATGAGTATATTCACTTTCCATCAATTATTAGCTTATACACTTCATTCAGCCAATTTGTGACCTCCTTGACTGGTTTGGAAAGTGTTTTATCCACTTAGGGGGGATTTTTGACTTTTAGTAAGCCTTCTTTTGTGAGGATTCAAATTGCCTCCTTAGGAATTCAAATATCTGATGTAATTATATATTTGGACAACCTATTACTTTATAAGGTTTTTTTATGTAAACTTAATCAATGCAAGTTTGTGTTATTCAACAATTTCAGTATCCAATTTGAGTGGATCTATGAATGTTTTTCAAGCAATTTCATGAGTTCAATTGATCTAAGATTGGGATTAATTTTCACATGGTATAAAAACATATTTATCTCGATTGTTATCCTATATTATTTATTTTTCAGGATTGACATCACTCTCCTAGGGAGCACATTCAGTATGTTTAGGGCACAGTTGCTGAAGAAATGGATCAATCTCAACATATCATCTTGACTCCATTCAACTACTTTGAATGGAAGGCACAAATGGATATTTTGATGAGGAGTAAAGGCCTCTTCAGAGTGACCATGGAAACTGAGGCTGAGCCAAATGCAAAAACAGAGAAGATCAAGTGGCACAATAGGAGAGATGAGGCATATGGTCTCTTGTGTCTCAACATTTCCAGTGACCTTCTTTTCCATCTAGATGTATTGACATCACCAAATGAATTATGGGAGAAACTCCAAACCTTATTTGGAAAGATAGATGAAATGAGGGGACATTCACTAGAGAATGAGCTTGTCTCACTGAGTCCAAGCAATTTTGATTCCTTACAAGTCTACTTCTCCAAGTTCAAATCTCGTGTTCTTGAGTTAAAGCAATGTGGTATTGAAAATAAAGATGAACAACTAGTCTTGGATATCCTTTCGAATCTTGGTCGTGACTATTCAGTGTTTTTATCGGCCTTCCATGCCACAAAAAGGATAGTTCAAAACTGGAAGATTCCTTCACTTGTAGAGTTCATGTAATCCTTGACTCAAGAACAAGATAAGTTTGTCATGTTGGGAACCATCAAGCCTTCCAAAGATCAAGCTTTGGTTGTTGGAGATTCAAAGGTGGATTCCAAATGCAAGAAGAAGTCAAGGAAGCCTCCTGATCAAAAGAAAGAAAAGTCCAAGTCTCATGAGGAGTCTTCAAGCTCAAAGAAGAATTCCTAGAAGAAGAAAGGTAAAGGTGAAATGAGTAAGTGCGCATACTGTGGTAAGGGCTATCATCTTGAGAGATCTTGCATGAAGAAACAAATTGATATGTTGACTCAACTCCTTGAAAATCACAACATATCTCTTCTTGAAGGAAAAAAGAAGAAGGAGAGTGCATCGAATTTTGTAGACAAGGAGAGGTTTCATGCACTGGTAGAAAGCATTGCAAGATCTCCTTCCTTTATCATTGATTATGGATCTTCAAGACACATGGTTTCAATAAGGGACGCCTTCTCCTCTCTTGATGTTTCGAATGGTCCAAAAATCATTTTGGGAGATGATTCTGGAACCGAAAGTAAATGGAAGGGTAGAATAGATCTTGACCATGGTTTCTTCAATAATGTTTTGTATGTCCCAGGTCTTGTTGCTAATCTCTTGTCATCTTATCAGATGACCCACAATGGTCTCCTAAGAAGGTTGTCTTCTCTCCCAATGATGTTGAAATCATTGAATTTTCGATTCGTAGAGTCATAGGAAAAGGTTTTGTTGATCATATCTCTAAAGTGTACAAATTGTTGGTGAAATAATATGTCAATTAATTACCAATATTAAATTCGCATCCAGAGAATCGTAGATTTAAAAGTGCAAGCACATTATGTGTAGGACTAGAGCCTAACCTATCCTAATCTAATTGACTAATATAAATGCTGACAAACAAACTTCAATGCAATAAATGAAATAAGAAAAACTCAATTAAATGGAAATAATCTAACACCTTAGGCTGAAACCCATTATGAGGAATCCATATCTCACGAGTTAGGATTTTAATCTTCCTTTAGTGATTGAAGCTATGAAAACTTAAAGTGCAAGAATACAAAGTACATAAATAAAACTAAGTGCAAGAATTAAAGTGTGGGAAATAAAAAGAAATTTAAAAGATAATTAAACTACGGAAAAATAAAATAAAAGTAAGCTAGCGAATGGAGAAGCAATTAAGCAAATAGGAAATAAAATCAAACTTCAAAACTATGAAAGTAAAATGTCCTCGAAAAGATACACTAAAGAAATCAACAAAGGAAAGCGATGGAATTGAAAATGAAATAAAAGCAAGATGCTGAAATGGAAGTGGAAAGAAAGAGCAAATATGTGTTAATTAGTTTAGTTCTTCACTTAATGCCACTTGTCAAACAATACTTGTAGTTTGAAATAAAATAATAATGATGACATTTATTTAGAAAATTCACATAATAACAAACAAACAAGTCGTTAGAATAATATTTTATCTACACCGAGACATATTAACAATATTATACACAAATACTAAAACAAATGCTAATTTAAATAACTAACAACATTTTTTCAAAGAAATTTATAAAAAACAATTAAAATAATAATAAATAACCTATCTTTACAAAATGATACAACTTAATTATTTTAAACAATAATACAACTAGTGAAATACAAGATAATCTCACACTTGTTACTACCAACTAAATATATATGTATAAACTCGCACTTAAAACAATGTCACAAAAAATTAGATGTTGAACATATGACCAAACAACAAGTTCTCTATGCAACATTAATTGAAAGATGCGAATCAGAAATAAAGATGCGAATGAATGAGAGCAATGCAGGAATGATGGAAATTGCTGAGTGCAAGTTATAAAAATAGCAGAGAATGAAGTATTGGAAGTTTTTGCCTCTTTTATTTTATCTGCAAACAATTTATATAGCAATCAAGTGCAAATGTTTATTTACTTCCAAAGTGGGATTAAGTGAGTGCTAATTATTTGCTTGCAACATGTAATTATTTGCAAAAGAAGGAAACATGAATTATAATGTGAAAAGTGAAGGAATGAATTATAGTATGGGAACATAGGAACACAGTGCGGGAATGAGTTACAACACAATAATATAGTGCAGGAATGAGTTAAAACACAATAGTATAGTGAAAGAATGAGTTACAACACAGTAATATAGTGCGAGAATGATGACATAGATTGAATACACAGTGCAAGAACACACAATGCCCGAATATAGTGCAGGAATGAAAGTACAATGCATGGACGCATAGTACATGAACAAATTATAGTGCGAGAATGAATTTTAGTGCTAGAATGTATGCTTATAGGAACAGAAAATGAGTGCAGGCATCCAAATCGAGGCTCAGTTGAAATCTATAAAATGAATCAACAACCACACAATAAATCACAAACTTTAAAATTGCAGAAAGAGAAACATGATCACACAAAATAGAAATAAAACATCAACATATAATTACAACCAAAGTGTTACCATATCGAGGGGCCCTACTTATCTCATCCACACCTTGGAAAAAGAACTTAGACTATGCTTATTTGCAAATAATAAAAACATGCTTCAATTCTCATTCCATTCAAAATTTGAGTTACAAAATAGTTCAACTTCCTACTCTAATTTTTCTATATCTAGGAGTCCTTATTCAACCTCTATTTATACATGATAGGTGAGAAACAACCTCCAAAAGAACTCCACAATCATAGCCAAGCTGTTTGACACTTGGAAATTCGATTTCCTAAAAATATGGATTCAGGTGCATGAACCCAAAAATATGGTGTAGGAATCCCGAATTCTAGTGCAGGAACCACCGATGTAGGAACCACCAATACATGAACCACCGATACAAGAACTGCTGGTGCAGGAATCCTAAAAATTTGAGTTTGATTTCCATCTTGGCACATGAAAGTCGAATGTTCCAATGTAAGGATATGTTGCTTAATCTAAGCATGTTATTAAGCCTTCATTGATAAAACCATGATAAAACATATTTAATCATTAAAAATACAAGAAAACAATAATAATTAACCATAAGGTAGGATAGATGTATTTAATGGTAATTGATGGAATAATGGTGTTATAATGTATTAAAAAAGTGAATATAGATTGTGGATGGAGAATTTTACTAGTTGAAAACATGACATATTTGGAGCCCAACACAAGTTCTCACACTTCATGCCCTTCTCAAACCCCTCTTCTCTCCTCACTCATGCTAATGAAGCTAGAAATCTACGACATGGAAGGTTTGGCCATCTAAACTACAAGTACCTATATTATTTGTGTGACAAAGACATGGTCATAGAGTTTCCCAAAATCAAGTTTTCTAAAGGTGTATGTCAATGAGGCATTCTAGGAAAACACCCAGAGCACAAGTATGAGAGAGTTAGTCATGAGTGAACCTATGCACCACTTAAGATTATTCACAGTGACATTGCTGGTTCTTTCCCTAATATGTCAATGAGTTAAGAAAAATATGAACTAACCTTCATTGATGACTTTTCCAGATACTGTTGGGTATTCTTCCTCAAATAGTACAAGTCAGAAGTTTTTGACCTGTTCAAAGGTTTTAAAGCCTTGGTTGAGAACCAGTATGGAAGAAAGCGCAAAGTCCTCAAATATGATAGTGGTGGTGAATATGTCAAATATGAATTTATTCAATCTTGTGAAGATGTAGGTATCCATATGCAACATTCTATTATTTACACACCTCATCAGAATGGTGTTGCTGAGAGGAAGAATATATCACTCAAGGAGATGGCCACTTGCATGATGGAGTCTAAATATTTGCCACCAAAGTTTTGGGCTGAAGCAATCAACTGTGCATCCTATATCCATAATAGGGATCCTCACAAATATATTGATGGAATCACTCCTTTCGAAGCTTGGAGTGGACACAAGCCTGATGTGTCTCATTTTAGGATTTTTGTCTCTAAATCTTGGGCTAGAATTCTACTAGAAAAGATGAAGGATTTGGAACCCTAAATTCAAGAGTGCCTATTTGTTCGGTATTCAGAATATTCCAAAGGTTATAAGCTGATCAACACGAGCACTAAAAAATACTTCATTGAAAGGAGAGTCCAATTTGAAGAAGATCCCATGCCAGCAACAAAAATTGGAGAATCCTCTTCACCACCTCCACCTCTGGTTGTAAGTGAAGAATCTAATAATATTTATGCTTCTGATATGTCTAATAATAAAGATTTAATTGCAGTTCCTAACACTCATACAAGACAAAAGTGGGAAGCAAATACCATTCAAGCAGTTGGGGAACTATCTGCGAATCCTAGTGATCCTAAAAGAACTATATCTCAATTCGAGAGTGCCCTTTTTGTCAACGACCCATGCTTTCATGAGAAGTGTTATTTGATGGTTGAATTGGATTCAAAAACATATGAATAAGCATTAGAATATTAATATGGAAAACAACCATGAAAGAAGAATACCATTTGCTCCTGAAGAATGAAACATGGGAGCTAGTCAATATTCCATCAGGGAGAAAGCTAGTGAAGTGAAGATGGGTATTCAAGACAAATTTTGCTATTGATGTCTCTCCTTTGAAGTATAATTCAAGGTTAGTGGCTAAGGAATTGATTACAATGAGACCTTTTAACCAATGGAAAAGATGGATTCAGACCAAGTATGATTCAGACCTACTAATCAAGTTCATCATGAAGGATTTCAAACCAAGCAAGACTCCTTTCCTTTCAGGAGTTAAGTTTGAACAAGCGAATTCAACTCCTTTTAAGTAGCTTTTAAGGCAAAAGGTGAAAGCTATTTACATGGAAAATACCTTGTTTTTTGCGCAACTCATCCTCCATTATTTTATCTCCTAAAAGCATGAGTATATTCGCATTATATCACTTATCAGCTAATACATTTAATTTAGCCAATTTGTGACCTACTTGACTGGTTTGGAAAGTGTTTTATCCACCTAGGGGGGATTTTTGACTTTTATTAAGCCTTATTTTGTGAGGATTCAACTTGCTTCCCTAGGAATTCAAATATCTGATGTAATTATATATTTGGATAACCTATTAATTTATAAGGTTGGATGATGTAAACTTAATCAATGCAAGTTTGTGTTATGCACAAATTTCAGTCTCCAATTTGAGTGGATCTATGCATGTTTTTCAAGCAATTTCATGAGTTCAATTGATCTAATATTGGGATTAATTTTCAAATCAAGAGTAATTTGCAGCGATCTCATGAAATTTTCTCTGAAGCAAATGAAGTGAAGGAACATGGTGATATTTGGAGAATTATCCATGATACATGATTACCTTTTATGAATTGACTAAGATTATGGTTGATGCATTTCTTATAGAATCCATAAAGTGTGTTGATAAATCTCAAGAGGCTTGAATATGATTTACAAGGACGCCTTAAAGAAAAACTTGTTGTTGGTATTTGATCATATGACTTATATTGAGCTAGTTATCAATATTTTTATCATTGTATGATTGAATACACAAATTAAATATCTTGAGAAGAGAAACTAGAAGCATATTGAATACAATAATGAACATACCAACAAGATATCAGGGGGATCTCAGTAAATGAAGAAGCATACATGAAAGGGGGAGCAGAGATCTTAGATTGATCTCAAGAATTTTTCAAAAATATAACTTTTTTGAGCATTGTGTAGCTTTTAATTTACCATTTGTCATTAATGTCAAAGGGGGAGAGTATTTGAAGAAGTGTTTCCATCAATGACAAAGGGGGATTTTGTTGAGCATGGTTGTCATTGATGACAAGACATTAACGACAAAGGATGTGGTTGTTGATGGTTGTTGATGACATGGAAAACTCAGTGAATGACTAAGAAAAAGACTCAATGACAAGGACAAAGACTTGGGTCTTGGAACCCTACACATGGTTGAGATGCCCTTACAAGTGTCCCTACACCCGTGCACATGATGGAGCTTGGCATATACATCCTTGGAAATTCCTTGTGGTCATTTATTGATAGGAAATGATTTAAAGTCATTGACATAATGATGTTGAAGCCACAAGCTCATTACATCCTCTTGGAATGTTGAAGCCCTTGAAGTCTTTCAAGCCATCTTGTATAATAATGATGGCGATATTCTTGAAATAGTATTTCTTACCACTTGATTGGTGGTGTTGGGGTCCATGATACCCTTGGCATGAAGGGTATATAATGTATCCTTCCTCCTTGTTGATATGAAGTCTATGGATGTGAATACCATTGAATCCCTAATACTTTTTATGATGTCCATTGAATCCCTTGACCTTGGTTGTTAACCCTTTGACTTGACTTGGTTTATGGTTTGGTTTTTGACATCCTTATAAGGCTTTTGACGTCATGAAAAAATTGAATAATTAAGGTTATTAGATCAAGTAATTACAAATAGTCCCATCATAAGGAGATAGTCCTCGTCAAGCCCTTTCTGGTGATATGTGGAGCATCTCCTAACTCCTTACGGTTGAAGATATATCAATTTTTGAAGTTGATGCACCCCACCTTTTTGGGCCAGCTGACCAAACAAAAGAGAATTTAAAAACATAAAAACTGATGATCTCTAATACCCTTGCTCAGAGATCATCAGATAGCATCAGATATGTATAACAGTTAAGTTGTGGGCTTAGTACCCTGTGCATTTCACATTACAACCTCACAAGGAAACACCTAGGGCGTTTAACAACCAGTTAAGGGATGCACAAATATCCTGTATAAATACCCCTGGCATCTGAGAGCATCATAGATACATATGAGAAGCTGGCTCATAAGAATATATGAGAGGCTTTCAGATGGCATCTATGAGAGCTCAGTAGATGCTTCAAAAGTGTTCGGAGAACGTTTTGAGAGGCATCAGAAGAGGTTCTGAAGGTGTGAAGAAGATGTAGGATAGACAACTTTGTAATGCTAGTGAAGAAATGCTTTCAGAGAGGCTTTTAGAGGCTCTAGTTGAAAGGCAATGGCAAATCCTTGCCCAGGCGCACTCCACCTTAGCAAAAAGCTGAAAGCCAGGGGGGCTCGCTCGCTCGCTCGTATTTGAGTGGTAAGTGGGTCGAGGAAGTGGGAAGTGGTAAGGGAAGTGGGTTGGGAAGTGGCAAGGGGCAAGGGCAAGGGTTGAGAGTGACAAGTGGGTCGGGGGTTGGGGCAAGGGCAAGGGACTTCGAGGGGCAAGGGCAAGGGTCGGGGCAAGGGAAGGTACTAATAGGGGCATAGAGAAATGTGTAGGTTCAAGGGAGCCGGGTGGAGAGAGTGAGGTTCAAAGAGGCATCCGAATAGGTTCGGGAAGGGTTCATAGAAGCATCGAAAGGGGTTCGGAGAAGCATCAAAATTGCTTCGTTGAGGGTTGAGATCAAGTGCTAGTGTGAGGACAGGGGAACAACAAATGTGAGTGAGGTGCAGAGGGCAGGAGGGAGCAAAAGCAAGTGGGGGTCGGTGTTAAACCGTTTGCTTCGCTCATCCTCATGACTTGAAGGGAAGCAAGCTGGCAGAAGGGCGGGTGGATTCTAATAAGTTAGCTTCGAACTCATACTATCGGTTCTAATTAGTTAGCTTCGCTCATACTCATGACTTGTGGATGGGTTCTAATCAGTTCGCTTCGCTCATGCTCATGACTTGAAGGTAAGACATGAAGGAGCGAGTGGGTGTAAATCACTTCGGTAACGTAGGTTGGAATGTGAGTGAGGAAGCTCTGGGTTCATTGACTATTGGTAGTACTATTGGGTTCATGTACTATTGGGCTCATTTACTATTGGGAGTGAGGAAACTGACTAAGAAGTAGCCATACTCTAAATAGGGACGTTACTAGGGATGATCTTTGAGCAAGGGTATCAGAGATCATCAGTTTTTCAATTCCCCCTAGGGTTTCAAGTTTAATCATTAAGATTAACACACAAATTATGGATCTTGTAATTAAATCCATAAGTCACTAAGTAAATCAACTTGAGTAACATTTCCTACATCTGTAACTATACTCCACTCAAGTATTTCTAAAATTGTTGCTTTATCCTTAGATCTAGGGTTTACATTTTTCACCTTATGTATTCTATGTTTCTAGTTTGATATGTTCATTTAGCTTTAGGTCTTTCCTTCTCGGATAGGTTTGGGTCTCCCCCTTTGTCACTTGGGATTTAGTGGCATAAAACAAATGATATCTCAACTGACATGACGACCATTCCATCATTTGGGGGTTGGGGTATTTGTAGGTCACGACTTTGGTTGCCTTTCCCCTCTGCCATCTTGTATAGGATCACTCTGTGGGGCAACTACAAGATTTGTTAGGTCTTTCCTTCTAGGATAGGTTTAGGTCTCCCCCTTTGTCACTTGGGCTTTAGTGGCATAAAACATATGATATCTCAACTGACATGACGACCATTCCATCATTTGGGGGTTGGGGTATTTGTAGGTCACGACTTTGGTTTCCTTTACCCTCTACCATCCTGTATAGGATCACTCTGCGGGGCAACTACAAGATTTGTGATAACATACACATACCCCCAAGATACATTCTAAACAACAAGATTCATAATTAGAAAATACTAAAACATACACAAACAAAATACATTTAAAAAATAAAATACCATAATAAGAAAAAATGATTATTACGTACACAATTACATAATACATTCTAAAAAATAAAATGCCATAATTAGAAATTTTGATTTTGACATAGTTATACAAAATTATCATAAATACAAATTATATATGATAAAGTTAATTCAATTTCCTATTTTCCATACTCTTAAACCGTATTCATATTATTAATTTTTCCAAGGAAAACCTTATAAGATCAAGAAAGAAAGCTTTCCCAACTTCAAAATACATTCTAAAAAATAAATTGTCATAATTAGAAATTTTGATTTTCACATAATTATACAAAATTATCATAAATACAAATTACATATTTTAAAATCTAATTTAATTTCCTATTTTTCATATTCTTAAGTTATATTTATATTATAATTTTTTCCAAAGAAAAACTTTATATAAAAAAAAGACGCTTTCCCACATTCACCCAAAATTTTGAGTTAAAAATTTTCAAATAGACACGTACATAGTAACATATAACTATCCAAATGCCCAACAATACTAGTCATAATAAATTAAACTAACCCCCTAATATAATACCACATTAATATTCATTATAAATATCTCTAAATATCTCTCCAAATAAAACATTCTTGTTTTTCTAAATTTCCATTACAAACTAACAAATCATAAAAAACCATATTCTACCTCTAGAGCGTCTATTATACCTTTAAATTCTAAAAATCATATAATATGATGAAAAATGCATGCGACATAAAATGGACCATACAATTTAACGTACTGATTATATCATGACCTGGCACATGCAAATTCTAAGACTTCTCATTGAAGAATGGAATATGTACATGTTAAATGTGATTTGGGTTTCTTAGAAAAAAAATCAAATTATAATTATTTTTCAAGGTACATTATTCAATTTTTTGGGATACCTTTAAATGAAGAATATGACAACTTTTAATTTTTCCAATTTTTTTTCCACAAAAATTAACTATACTTTGTTGAAATATAGGAAAAGCAGTATAACAGATTATACATAAGTATAAATCAAGAGTGGTAAAAAAGACAATGAGAGTGGCAAAAAAGACAAGACTCAAAGAAATACAATAGTATCGGGATCAAGGAAAGATCCAATACAAAATAAACCAACAAAGATTAAAAGAGCTGGACCCCAAGGGAAAAGTAGCACTACAAAGGAAGCCCAAGAAGATCAGAGCATGACCAACAACTAGACAAAAAGAAGAGACTAGAGAGACCCAAGCAAGTTAGATCCAAACCAAACCTCAATAAAAGATATCTTAAAGGCTGTCCTCCAGACAAGAGAACCCACCAACCAAGACAACTTCCAATTTGTAGAGGTGTTTCTATTGGTTAAAGAAAAATGAAAGATAAAATAGAAAGTAATGAAGGTTGTGATTATAGAAAATCTAACAAATCAAAATATTGGAAAGTGCATTCCACTTTTCATCATCATAAGTAGACCATAGTTTATTCCAATGGATTTCCTTAGAGGTCTACCAACAACCAATAAAGACAATCAATATAAATGTATCACTTTATCAAAATGGTTGTGATGGTATTATGCAAAAATTATTACAATGCAAAAATAGACGTACTTGTTCTTTGAATGAGTTTGGCTAGACCTTCGTTTACTCTCATCAATTGACTCTATCATCACAATATATTTTTTCAAGTTGCTTTTCATATCTTCTAATGGGCATCCATTTAAAGAAAAACACTCACACTCACTTTCATCCTTAGACAAAGGGTCAAACAAAGGTAGTAAATCACATCATATCATAGTTCAATGGTTATGCATTTTCAATCATAAACATCAAAAGACATTGGATGCCAACTTCTAATATGTGCAATATAGTGAAGAAAAACACTCACTTTCATCCTTAGTAAAAGGGTCAAATAAAGGTAGTAAATCACATCATAGTTCAATGGTTGTGCATTTTCAATCATAAACATCAAAAAGACATTGGATGCCAACTTTTAATATGTGCAATATAATTACACTTGTGTAATAGAAGGTATGGACTTGCGTAATAGAGGGTATGGACTTATGTAAAGAACATAAGTTCATTACATAACTTACAATAAACCTTGTAGCAACCTGTGGACTTATGTAAAGAACATAAGTTCATTACATAATTTACAATAATGTTTTTATTACAACTGTATAAGTTTGTAATAGGTAGGATAATTAATTAGTACTACCACATGACATATATTTATAAACGTTTATGGATTGTTCTTTCCATTATATTATTTATCTATTATGTTTTATACGAGTCAATAAAAACACGAAGCTAAACATGATCAAGACACAATTTTTGGATTTACTTGAAAAAGGAGCATTTTAAAGAGAAGGAAATGGAGATTAATTGACTCAAATGTGGGTCCTCGACAATTATTGAGGAATTAGATTGAAAACATGTTCAAGTTGAACCTATCAACATGCATGGAAGTTTGTCCAATACTTAACATGGATTTCTTGAAGTCATGTGTTCCATTGATATTAGAAAGTGATGACAAAGCATACGTCACACTTGTTCCTCATGAATACTTCTTTGGTTAAACTTTGGTGCAGAGTTAGATGTATATATAATACTACAATAGAAATACAATACAAAGAGTACACAACTCGATATGGAACTTTGAAATTTGTACTAAGTTAGGCTTAAAAAAAATATAGTCATATTCCAATTTATAAGTGGTACATCTTAAAAAAAATCATCAATGTACATT
The DNA here is from genome assembly GCA_001517045.1 of Pseudotsuga menziesii. Taxonomy (NCBI): domain Eukaryota; kingdom Viridiplantae; phylum Streptophyta; class Pinopsida; order Pinales; family Pinaceae; genus Pseudotsuga; species Pseudotsuga menziesii. Next base: position 407,635 of record LPNX010668176.1, on the reverse strand, counting down.
TAGTCAACTTGCAAATGATTATTGCAGATTGGAAAATCGTAAGGGAGGAGGTTTGACTGGATTTTTTTTTTTGTTAGATTTTGATTGAGCTCATCATTGAGCATAAGTCAAGAACATTTTAGCACTTATATCCGGAAGATTTTTATGAGTGGATCAAGGAATTGTACATACTCGTAAGATAAAATAATGTACACACTAAGTTGATATATATATATATATATATTTTTTCAAACGAAAAAATCCTGTCCTTGATATTCCAAAGAGAATCAAAGGGCATCAAAATGAGCCTCCCCTCAGAGAGTAGTTACATAAATTACTATGTCGTATATGAACCAAAAAGCCAATACTAAGTCACCCAAGAAATAGAAAGAACTGCTTCCCCAAAGGAAATGGGAAGTCATAATATGAAACACTGTTTGCTGAGGACTTACTAATGCAGTCAATATAGGAGCACAGAGAGAGTCCAAAGAACTGATCCAGAGATTCCCACCCCACAAACTAAAAGATCTCATGGAGATACTTGTCTAATAGCACCAAAAAAGAAAGGAGACTGAGCTCCAGCACAATGCTCTAAAAGAGATTTAATTCACCACTAATGCTGATGGAGTCATAAAAAACTTCAGAGAATAAAAGGCAACCAGGGGTCAAGACAAGGGCATCTTTGGATAAGCCGTTTGAACTCTGATTGTGCTCTCTGTAGACATGACAAAAGTCTAGCCAAGAAAAACCATTACTTAGTGACCTGATATTATCACACCAATGGATCAGCTCTAGAGAGGAAAGAGATGCTTTGAAGTTGGCCCAGTTTATGATGACCAAAGAGTTGCCATAAATATGCATAGATGGGAGGCCCATTTTATGTGCCACATAGAAAAGAGACCATAATGCCAAGAGATCTGCTCTTGTGTTTGTTGAAGGACTGCACCCAAGCTTGAAGGAGAGGGAGTGGGAACTATTGATGACAATGTATACTCCTGCACCACCCTATGAAGCAGTAGCTACCCATCGAAAAAACTACAGGGAAACACTAAGTTGATATATTACATAGGTTAAGAGAACACTAAGTTGATATATTACATGGGTTAAGAGAACAATCGATTGCCATGATAAAATATTTGTGTTCATCTTCATGACAATAGGAATCCTTGGATAGTAAATGGGTTGAATAAAAGGTAGAATATTAAACCATGCTAAGGGTTATCTAGCAAATTGATACATGGTTAAACAAGGAGCATGGTGAATGGTGAATGAAGTAAGTGTAATATTTACATGATGTAAGTGTAATTTTTATGCTAAGTGTTTAAAAAGTAAAAGTACACATTAAAATAATTGCACAAGTCTTGAACTCTACAATTACAACTAGAAGTAAAGTGCACATGGGGAAAAAACAAATGTGAGGATAAAGAGTATATAAAAGTGACATGGGATGATGAGATGTGTATCGAAGTGACATGGTGGAGAGATTTAGCAAATAGTTATGAGTGGAAACTCAATAGTTATAATTTGTTTCATTTTTTTCTTATTATGTCTTTTTCTTTTTTCTTTTTCTTATTCATACTTACACATTGAAATGTAGTGTTAGATTAACGAAACATTGGAAACTTAGTGGTTATAATGTATTTCATTTTTTTTTAATATTTGTACATGTTAAGGTAATACCATGATTTTTTTGTTTTTTTCTCTTAATCATACTTATACATTAATGTAGTGTTAAACTAATTAAACATTGAAAACTTAAAAGTTATAACAGGTTTTTTTTTCTTACAAATATTTATACATATTAATGTAACACCATGTAGTGTTAGATGCGGAAAAATGGAAAGTGAAACATTTGGTATTTCATTAGGTTGTTGTTGATATAGGATTTTATTTTTCATTAATGATAGGTCAGTAGAGGCATATATGGGACAATTATAGTTTGTGATTTATGTATTTAAAATAAGATATATTTAATATGTAATTTTTTTTTGTTAGATTCGAAGATTTATATTAGAAACAAAAGGAGAATATATATATATATAAATAATTGCTTAGACTGTTCAACATGTCCAAATATCATATTGACCGGTAAAAACTAGATTGGACTCATGTGTTTGATATCAGTTTGGTCCCTATTATCCTATTCCCCTACATGCTGGGGGTTATGACTCGAGTCATGTTCAGAAAACAAAAAAGATGATGAAAACATAACTTGACCTAACACTTAAACATCTTCACGGGAAAGGGATTGGTTAAGACCTGGTTGGACTTGGTTCAGCATGTCGCCCAAGTGTAGAGCATGTTCATCATCGATGTTACAGTTAATCTTCTCCTGTGTCTCCATAACCTCGAGCAACTAGTCCAATTTGCCATTGAAACTGGCATTCATTGTGACTTGATTCTTGGCTAGATTTTGAATACCTATTTCCATTATGTTAAATCCATTCACCAATAGCTTTGTCAATTTCTCCCACTAAGTGGATGCCCCTGAAGTCTCACCCATATCCTGATTTCGGTTCTTCTCCTTGCACTCATCGAGATCCATACCCATCATTTCCTTCATGCTCCAATACAGGTTGTGGCTTTTGGTATGTCTAGTTTCTCTGGTTTGTGGTGTCCCATAGTCCTCAATGATACCCTCGAAACTAGCTTGACGGGCCTATGGTGAATTGCCAATGCTTATATTTATCGTGTGGTTCTCCCAGCTTTTGATTCGGTCACAGGCCTATTGGCTTACCCTCAAACCGAAGAAGCCATGCAACTTGTCTAGGTCCTTCACGACCCTTGGAATATGAGACCTCTTGGGACTATAAGTCATTCGCTTGCGGGTGGTTTTCGTGTGAACCATTATGCCCACACGCAGGATGAAGCCGGAGTCAAGGTGATAAGGAGAGAATGTGCATAGAAACAAATGTTTGAAATTGAAGAAAAAAGCATCATGGTATGGTTCTTGAGACATTAAAGAGGGTAGAACACACTTGCAGAGGGATGATAACTGAAGCCAATTCCATTGATGATGAAGACATGCCGCCAAATTAAATTTTTGAGTTTGAGCCATGATGAACCACCTTCAAACTAGTACGTCTCCCACGTACGATTGATATCCTTCCACAATTATGAGACCCTTGTCACGATGCTTCATTCCCTTGCACTAGTTCGAGCGACGACATGCATTAAAGCCCCATGTCTCCATCCTTTCCTTGCTTGCATTATGAATTGGCATGTCCTTGCGACATGTTAAGATCCTCATGCCACCTATCGTGGGGTATGTTTAATACGTAATTTAGAATGCATATAATATGCAATTTATAAATGCAACATATTTTAGCTAGGACAAAAATAACTATGTGTTTCAAATGTGATGAGATAAAATGAAAAGTAAATTAATAATAGTTCACAACCATCTATGTGTTTCAATTGTGATGACATGATATGAAAAGAAAAGTAATGATAATCCACAACCATATTGAACACATAATCTACAAATGTATTACTTTGTAGAAAAACCTAATGCCATAACATGCTTGCTACAATAATGATGGGTTAAAGATTGCATAATACATTGGATACATGAAACTCAACCAAAAAGGGTAGTTCACAATTAGCTAAGAACATGTATTCGAAGGAAACTACAATAATCACATAAAGAAGATAGCTCACAACCATATATAACAACAAAAGTATTTATTTCATCACCACTAACATTGTTTTATTCAAACAAATACCTTAACAACATAAGATTTACCATTTCTCTTTACAAGATAGATTTATTAATAGCCCATCTTAATGACTCTTGGCCTTGTGTCCTCTCTAACTATTCATCTTCCTAAAGCGACTCTTCACCTTCCCTAAAAATTTTCAACCTCAACTCATTATTACTCTACTTTGTTGTTATTTGATTGATAGTCGAAGTACTATTCAATCCTTATATACATGTTCACTAATAAGAGAATAAGTTTTAATAAAAATGCCCCTTCCCAGGAAGAAATCATAATCCGTCATGGGTGTAACAATGGTAAATTTTACAACCACTTTAGTTCTTCTTCTACCCATTTCAGAAATCATGTAGTCAAGCAAGGTTTGATCCTTTGTTGGCTCTATCCAATAGCATTGAATAATGTTTGCACTCACATTGTTTATGCATGTGGATTTTCAAAGTAGCTATTAATCCCTAAATCTTACCATTAATGGATGCATTGTATGCCTTCTCTTGTGGCCATGGGAGGACAATGAACTCATTGATCATGTTCCTTGCATGAGAGATCTTTTATCCAAATACTTAGCTTGCATATATTTCATTTGACTGTGCAAATTGTGGATAGTTTTTTCCTTGGTAAGTAAATCTAGTGTGTATGTTGACAATCCCAAAGGGATACATAGCTATAATCAATTTCATAATCAAAGAACATTTCTCTTTACAATTCACACATTTACGTATTTTCAGTGCAGGGTTTACTCCATCTTCCCTCCTATGATCATATCAAACTCAGCCAATGTGTTCTAAAGTTTTTCTATAAGATGCAATCTGTGAATGGAGTTGGTGATCATATCTCATACAAATTCTTGCAAGGAAGAGATCATGTTGGTGAATCCCATATTTTTGGTTTGGTGAGTCCCTTTCCAATACTTATAACTATTCCTTGAGGATAGTTATTTATCTATCCTTGGAATCATATATATTCTCAAGAATCACTTTAGATATTGTAGCTTTGGTCATATATGCAAAAGATAATATGATTTGTACACTACTAGAGTGAAAGTTTCTATTCATGCAATATCCTTTTCACTCAATATATGTCCATATTTAATTCTTGTCTTTTAGTTCTCTTGTGGGAGGTTCTCTTTAATACATGTGCATTTGTGTCAAAGAGAAATATCTCGAGCTTGGATTATTTTCCCTTTGCATCCTTTGGTAAAAGGTATGATTGCTATAGGGACCGCGAAACAAAAATATTTGTGGATTTGTCTCACTTTCGCCACTAGCCTCTACCCTTTTCTCAATGATCTGCGTGCTTTTTGAGTTCCCTAGGATAATAAAATGTTTTGGCTCTTTGATACATATTGATTACATACCCACAAATTCATATTTCTATAGTGTCATTAGGTTCACCACTACAATGAGAAGATCCATTATCAACTCATGAGAAGCTACTTCAGTTTCCATAGCTATTGGCTCCATATATACCTTCGACCACTCATTTTGTATAACCAAAACCCATTCAACAATGGATTGGTTCTCCTTTGTTTCTCTATCCTTCTCTTCCTCCACCTTGGTTTTTACTTTGGCATATATCAAAGCTCTCCTAAACTTGTCTTCTTCTAGGGTGGAATCATAAATGATTATATAAGATAGGACAAGCACTATGAAGAAATATTTTTCCTTTTTGAGAGGGTCCTAAAGTTGGAAATGCATTTCCATGAGGTGTTAATGTGTAAGATTTTGTTGTTCATTGCTAATCCATAGTTTAGTAATTTAAAAACGATAGGATATCTGCGGCAATATTTTGTGTAACCTGATGGGATTCTACACATTAAATTATCCCATAAGATTCTAATTTGATCAGGAATGGAAACAAACTAGACCTTTTTTAAATGTAGAACATTTGAGTAGCCCCATTCAAGGTGGTTTGATAGGAAAATTATATGATTAGGATCCTATTGGGAATGAACATTGGAAAGATGCATGTGAGGACACTTTTATAGGCCACACACCTTGATGTTGTTCACAATATATTCTACATACCAGTCAACTATTGACTCTAATACTTTAATGGAAGTAGCACTAAAATGGGGGAAAGTGGTATCATGCAACTTATAGTCACAACCTCCAAGAATTTAACATATATTGAAATATTCATTTGTGTACTTCTCTTTCCAAAGTTCCTAAAAACAAACATATACCACCTTGTGTTACGGTTCCTTAGTTATTTAAAAGGAGTGTAATTGATACTGGAAAATATATAATTCATTAAGTTGGATTCCATATAGAACCAATGCATTTTATCACTTGGTTTGGCTTCTTAATTGATCCTCTTGATATTGTAGTAGAGGATCGTCAATATCACTTTGGTTTAATTGAATACCATGTGTTTGTTAAAAGATGTGTATATGATCAACACTTGACTAAGACATAGGTTATCAATACTAGCGTTTCCATACGATTGATTGATCAACAAAACAACATCCTACATTCCTATGTGTAAATATACATTATCTTATATATAAAACATTGGGTCAGCTATTGAAAACTCTTGAATAACTCCACCAAATTTTGAGAAAGTAATATGAGTCATTATCCCCCTTCTACTTCTGCATCCATGTCTTAGTAATCTTCACCCATGGTTGAGGCACTTTCTAGTATATTTGAATGTTCTTTGGATTGGATGTAGCGATGATATTCTCCTCTCAAGATTTAATAAACTTCTTCTCTAGAACAATCCGCTTGAAGACGTTGTGTCAGGGAAAGAGAATTGCATGGTTGCATCATTGTGAAGCTACGAGCTTCTTAACACTACAATCTTTCTAGAGTTTTAACTTTTGGGAGGGACATGCCTCCATTATCTAGGGGTAGTTAAGTATCTTGGTAGTACAATAGGTGTTTTTAATACAAATACTTTGATGGCGTTAAGGAAGGGAAGGGCATTATTAAGAAGAGTATGTTTAGGTTGTTCACTAGTTTCTTCTGTTTCTTCTTTGTCATCCTCATATATGTACAAAACAAGCGTTCATTCATAAACTTAAACAATAATAAGAATTATAATGAGTCCTTTAAACAAACCACATTAAGCAATAATGAGAGACATACCCAGTCGACATTCAAATTTTTTTAAATGCATACTCATTATAAATTAAAGCTATATTTTTTAAATAGATCCCATTGCTTGCTTGAGAGTGAGCAATATTTTTTAATGATTGGACTCTTAGGAAGGGAATGGAAGAGTGAGCCAAACAAAGTTTGCTCACACATAAAACTTATCTAAAATACTTGGGGTATTAAATAATCCATAATATTTAGAATAAAATGTATAAAATATGAATAGTGAATAAGATACGAATATGATTTTTACAATACAATGGGGACCCAATTAAATAGGTCTACTTGTGACTTTTCACATGAAAGGGCATGCCTTTTAGTTAAATTAGATAATTAATCATTTCTAATTATTAGTTATCTTTTTATTATTATTTAGTATTTAAATATTATTTTATTTGTTACATTTCCTTCCTCATCAAGATGAAGGTAAAACACATGGGTCGGGCATGTGAATCATCCCTTTAACTAGTGCAATTATTTTCTTAGGATGCCAAATTAAAAATATATATATTACCTCATTAAAAAAACACACACCCATTTCCATTGTAGCAACCCACTATTGAAACCAACAACTTCCTCAAGTTCTAGAACTTGGAAACCCCTCCTTATGTTTAGTTTTTGAACTTGTTATATAAAAGACACATTCTTTGTTTTATAAATTAAGAATCATTTTTGTTATTATGAATTATAATACTTAGTTGTTTATTGTGCTTGCATAAGTATCTTGTGTAAGAATGTGATTGTGCGAAAGTGAAGGGATGTTGGAGGGCCATGGTGGTATTCCTTGCAGCGATCCAATGGATTTTTCCCTGTCTGAACTGAACCATTTCTCCTTCCAGTGCGCTAATTGACATGGAGTCCATTCCTCTCCAAGGGGCAGCTTATTACCAACCATGGTGTACTGGACTAGGTTTTTTCGTTGTCGGATTATGAGACTAACTTAGAGGTTCTAGCAGAAATCCTTCTTTCTTCTATTGAAATTTTGAGTAAGGTTGTGCCTCTAGTATCAGGTATGTTCCTATCAAGATATCCTTTAATTTATGAATTCATTTCTAAGGTTGATATTTACTTTATTGATTCAATTAAGGAAGAGGCTAGAATATTTCAAAGCTTGGATTTAACTAATTCAGGGGTGGGGGAGTTCCTTGTGAAAACCCTTCCTCATCTATTGTCCCTGCTTCCCTTTATATAGTGGTGAATGACCCTTCTAAGTCGATGTTGGTTGGAATTCCATAGTAAGTACATTTACCACCTTCCAGGGTAAGTTTCCTCGATGCCTCGGTCCCTTATCCATTGGTCAGTAGAGAAAATTATTTGGAGAAGGATTCTTTCTCTAGGTTTTTTGGTACAAAGGTCATGGTTTCAGATTCTGTGACGTTATTGGCTATTTATTTTATACCTTTGGTGAAATCCTCTCATGGTGTTGGTGAGGGGACTGGTTTGGTGTCGAATGGGTCACAGAGACCTATAGAGGCTCCATCTTTTAAATATGCTGCCCTGAAATCCTCTCTTACAATTTTCTTGGATAAAATCTCTTTGTCTCCTTTTGTCACTCCATTGCTGTCCATCAGACATCTTAATGTCACCATTAGAAAGCAGGAGAAAATCAAAGAACCTAAAATTTACATGGACTCGTCTAGGGTTTCGTAAGGGTCTGATAAAGGGGGGTATATTCCACTTTCTTCCCATATTAAAGAGACCGCTAGGTCGGGCTCTCAACCTAGTAATGGTTGTTCTTCTCGGGTGCTTAGAGTAGAGAATCCCACTATTGAGGGTTATTAATTATTTTTACCCTCCCTAAACATTCAGGGGTTTGTAGGGAGGCCCAAATTAAGGGCCCGTAAGCATATGTTGGATTTGAGCAAAATTGATGTTATTTTCTTCCAAGAAACGATGTGTTCGAGGGAACGGGTTGTGGTAGCTTTTGTGAAAAATTTCCCTAGATGGGAATTTTGTGCTACTGATTTAGAGGTATTTCTAGGGGGGGCCTTTTGTCTGGATGGAACCCTGCAAGTGAAAATTTTTAGGATTTTTTGTCATGTGAAGGAATTTGTTGGGATTGTTCTTTAAAGGATTTTGATTTTCTTGTTTCTTGTATTAATTACTATGGTCCTTACAAGCATAGAGACACTTTTTGGAATAATGTGGAGGTAAGCGGTATTCTGGTTGGTGATCTAAAATTTACGCTTTTAGATGCAAAGATCTTGGAATCTACTAGCTAGTTGGATCCTTTGGGCCCTTATTTCTCATAGTTGTTGCTAATACATAGTCTCTTGGATGTCTCTCCATCTAAGCTCATCCCAACTTGGAGGAATGGTCAGGTTTATGATTCTGGGATCAACAAAAGACTAGATCAGTTTATTGTTGTGGATTCTTTGGTGGATCATGTGGAAATATTCCGGTCTTGGGTTATTTAGTCATCTATATATGACCATATTCCTATTTATTTCCCGTAGGATGTGGGGTCTCAAAATCATAAATATCCCTTTAAATTCAATCACACTTGGCTCAGGGATTCAGATTTCAATGACTTGGTTCGTTCCTCTTGGATCGATTTTCGAGTGAAGGAGGATTTTGATGCGATGAAAAGGCTGGTTGAAAAATTGAAAATGCTAAGTCAAAGGTGTTGGCTTGGGAGAAGCTTAAGAAGAAACAAGTGGTTAAGGATCTTGAGTATATTGAGCATGAAATTCAATAGGTTTTCCTCCAAGAATCCTCAGGAATTCTTTCATGTGGTGACTCCCTTCTTCTTGTTGAATTGGACTCTAGAAAGGACGTTCTCTTGGCACAGGAGGTTGTGTCTTGGTGGCTTAAGAGCCGACCTATTTGATTAAATGAGGGGGATGCCCAAACAATATTTTTCCATAATTATGCAAATTCCAGACACCACTCAAATTCCATTTTGGGTTTGATGGAAGATTAAGGTAATTGGTATAATTCTCAATCTCTTTGAAGGAGGATATTAATCATTTCTCCACTCTCTTCAAAGACCCAGGGACCTATTTGATCTCATATCAACTTAAGGTTATTAAACATTTTCCTACCTACTTTTATAGGGAGGAGGCTAATGCTATTGACAGTGTGGTGACCCAGGAAGATATAGAAGCGGTTCTAAAGAGATTTGCAAAGGAAAAAAGACTGAGTCAAGATGGCAGGAGTGTTGAATGTTTCCTAGTTTTTTTTATTTGGTTGGTGATGATCTACTTGAGGTTGTGGAATTGTTGTGCACCGACGAGTATGTCTCAAAATCCTTTAATGCAACTTTTCTCACCCTTATTCCCAAATGTGACAAGTTGGCCTCTTATGTTGATTTTCATATGATTTTGCTTTACAATATAGTCTATAAAGTGAAGGTGATTGCTAATAGGGTGAAACCAAAGTTGGATGAGTTTTTTCCAAATGAACAATTTTGTTTTTTGGGTAACATATATATTATTGAATTTGTGGGGATCACACAAGAATGCCTGCATTCCATTAAGGTAAGGAAGTTGGATGTGCTGATTTTAAATATGGATATCATCAAAGCTTATTATAGGGTGAAATGGGATTTTTTGAGATTAATCCTCTTGCAGAGTGGGTTGTCATTGGTGGATAATGGTGTGTGTCTCATCGCCATGTTTTTTTCTTATCATTAAAAGATCACCTTCCACTTGTTTCAATGCGCCTCGAGGTATGCAGAAGAGGAATCTATTAACCCCTTTGCTTTTCCTCTTGGCTATTGAAGCGTTGAGCTTGCTAATACATGAGGCCAAGGGAAAGGGTCAGTTTTGGGGGGTTAAGTTTTCCTCAACTTTATCTATCACCCATCTTTTTGCATGGATTGTGTGGTTTTATTTGGTTCTGGAATAGCTGTTTGAAACGTTCAAGCATTTCTCTGACTTTCGCTGAGGTTGATGGTTGTTCTGGATCTGCAAAATCTGGTCGCACGTCCAAAAAGACTTTCTTATGTTTTTGAACATCGAATGGTACCTTCTTCTGCACTGCAGGTCGCACATGCGGATGTTCTTATGGTACATCCTGATCGACTCCAGTTGCAACACTTACTCGTGTTACGACACCGAGCTTGGATCTATCGACTCAGTAGCAATCATCTGAACATTTAGGTTAGGATTAGGATTTGGATTCGGATTCTGCATGGGGTTAGGACCTGCGACGGTCCAAGCTTGCCACTTTGCAATCAATTGGGGACATTGCTCCACCTTATGGTCCCGCGCTTTTAAATATGAAAATGTCTTTGCAGGTTCATGGAAATCTCTAACATAAAGGCCTGGTTGTCCATAGTTATAGCATACAATTTGACCTCATACTCTGCCAAATCATCCTTCGCCTCTACCTCTAAAATTTCCACCCCCCTTCCCTGAAGGTGTGGTTTTTGCGGCAGGTACTAATTCTATGGCGCATACTGATTCTATGATGCATACACAATCGAATTTGAGCCCAAAATATGATGGATGCATTGTCTGAACTTCGATAGACACATGTCTGTTATTCGACAACCACTTTTTTTTTTGTCATCGATGGGAATTCATCGGATATTCGACTCAATTTCGAAACCTGTCGACAATTCGACAGAGTATCAAGCTATTATGGAGGAGTCTTTCATCCATGCATTGTCGAATTTACGATTTTGTCTCGTCGGATCTATTGTCAAATTTTCGACGTGTTGCTTTTGAATCTACAACTTGATATCGCCGGATGTATTGTTGAAGTTTCTACTTCTCTTCATCAGATAGGTTGTCGAATATCCGACCGCTCAATGTCGGATCCATTGTCAAAGTTCCGATGGGTATTGGTCGGCTATCTGACTACTTATGCCATTATGTCGATGAATCAGGCTCGTCAGAGCCATGCCAAGTTCGTTGGAACTTACCATTGTTCTTCAAAAATATGACGACACTATCTCATCGGAGCCAAAGCGAATTCGTCAGACTTAAGGGCCAAATTATCGGAAATTCGACGAAGCCACAAATCTTTGGTTGTCGGATAACCGACGAGCTGTTGTTTATTAATTAAAAAATAACCACGTTTTATATGTCATGACAAATTGGCGTCATTTGAAGGTCTTGGTGTTTCTACTTGACACTCTTTATTAGCCTCGGTATATGAACTTGAATTCAAAGAGTAGTTGGTGTTTCTAATTGACACTCTTTATAAGCCTCGGTATATGAACTTGAATTCAAAGAGTTGTTGGTGTTTCTAATTGACACTCTTTATTAGCCTCAGTCTTACCAATAGTGAGAACTAGACTTCATACCATGGAGATAATTGTTTTGTTGTATAAGGACTTTCAAATGTGTTACACCTAATGTTACATATGTGTTTCTATACAAATTAAGAGGGATTGTGTTCTTTTTGGGGATACATTATGTGATTGTTGAATAATTGATAAACATAGTGTATATAATAGAAGGATTAGGGTAGAGTTTGAGACCTATAGCAAGGGTACAACCTCAGTTTCAACCTATCCTCATTCTCCCAACCTTCTAGAGAAAATATTAAAGTTTTTTACCATAAATTTATACCTTTTGGATGGATTCTTGTATTTTTATCACTAGGGTCCATGCCCCTATTTGAAGGAATTATTTCAAACTTCTCATGGGATATATTGGTGGAGGGTGGTGTCTTATTGGTGGAGTGATTTTATGACTTTATGTTCCCATTATATGCTTGAGATCCATGTAACCCTATAAAATACAAATAGAACTAGTCAAAATAACTGCAAATAAAATGGTTTAAAGCTTTTGGCAAGTTGTAGTATGCCTTTAATTGAAAAATGGACATACTAGGAATCAAACCCAGGACATGCCCCTGGCCAAAGCATCCTTTACCCTTCAATCTAAAGGTGTAGAGACCTACTTCCAACTCCCTCCTTCAAGACAATTTTTTTTCCTCTTAACCGTTGTCAACCTTAAATTGGATAGGATATGATAGGAATTGGACCCAAATCCTACTCTACTACTGAGCTACATGCCCTTTCAAGAAGGGTATCCTTACCATTTCAATCTAAAGGTGTGGATAGTTTCAATATGGGTACAAAAATGTTTGAATATATCAATCATTTAATTTTTATGTAGATGTCAAAATGGAGAAGGAAATCCTACAACTTTTCCATATAGTTTTGGGAAAAAACTCTAGAGATTCATCTTAACATACTGTATCAGTTCATCTTTAACGAGTTGAATTGCAACTGTGATGAAGAGTGCATGTTATCAATTATCAAAATCAGTCAAACATACTTTGTGGGGTTGCAAAAGTAGCATAGACGATGTAGGTAAGATCATAAGATCAATTTATTCTCTACATCACACAACTGTTTGCTTGGAGAACAACTCTACTTAGGGATAATCATGGCATAGTGGAAACCAATATATGCTACATGCTTCATCAAGAAGTCCCTCATACATGACCTTCTTCCATTCATCAATATCATTAGTTTGATTCTAAACTTCTAATCTACATTTGGTTTCAGCTTGAGAAGGCACACAAAAGTATCTTGCAACTGACATCAAGGAGTTATAGATATTATATTATTGAATAGAGATATCTAGATATGACATGAAATTGTTGGCCTCAAGGTTGCAAAATCATTTTAGCGATGAGACATGGATGCATAACTATCACTCCATTCACCATGGATAAAAAATCCCAAGATCTTGTGACATCATCCAATACTGAGCAAAACAACATGGTTTATGGTGGACAACTATTCCATGAGTTGAAAAAAGACGAAAGGAAGAAAAAGGGCTAGATAAAATTTAGATAAAGTCTTTTGGCTTTCAAGCTTAAAATAAGCATATAGGTATTGTCAATATGAAAGTAGTATAGTTTATATGAATTAATAAGTAGTCCCTACACATGTTGATGTCATCTTTAGACCATGAGGAAATGGTCATTGAAAGGCCTAAACTAGTAATTGTTTTGCACAATAAAGAGCAATAACAGAGAATGTAACATAAACATTAAATATATCAAGAAATTGTAGTTTAGATACATATAAATTTAAATTGTTCTTATGTTTCCTCACCAAAATTACCTCTATAGCTACTCAAGACACTTGAAAAATCTT